>JAZHYW010027645.1:0-61942 GCA_037355805.1 Ixodes ricinus
GCAATCGACTAGCCACATACTCTCTCTAGAACTCGAGGCCCGTTTACAAAAGAAAAGTTTGCTTGTATTTGACATAATGTAGTTTGCATTGCATCAGTTTAGTATTACTTTTGCTAAATTCGCCTTACAATTTTTCTCAAAGGGTTGTCAGGTTTAGGGAGCTGGATTGAGTATTGTTTGCATAGAGCAGATTTCAGGGAGGGGTTACTTACTATCTTGTGGTGAATTGATTTGTATATCCTAACATTGCAGATTCTAAATAACATTGAGTTATGTTCACAGCACTGGCAGCATGTTAGAGTGGTCTCTTCCTGCACCTACCCCTATACCCTACTATAGTCCTACACCAAGATTATAGAAAGGAAGTGTTCCAATATTCGTAGAGTAACAAATTATCAGTTTAATGTTCTAACAGGCTTCTAGGAAACTACAGAGAGGTCATACAAGGTGACAAATGGTTGACACCGAAGTGCCTCCGACGCTTTTGATTGTACGTGTTGAATAGCCCAAAGGTGTCGGAGTGATCCTGGTTTCTAGAACAGCCTTTCTGATTTGACATTTGGACATGTTTTTACGTACGTTCGCAATTGTTTTCCTTTGGTACACCAGGCCTTGTATACTTTCTTTCCGCCAACTGCTTTAGAATGTGCTGAAGTGTCTCATGGGTTGTCGCGCAACAGTCTGATTGATGTATAAAGTAGCGTGCATGTTTTCTGGCTTAAGACTAGGTCCACTTGTGTCTCACGTTAGTAATCATTCTCTACAGGATTCCACGCTTTTGGCAACAGCGTTCCTCCCTACTTCTGGTCAAAAGTCACCGGTGGAAGCAGAAGTTTGAAGCCATAGTCAAAGAAAACGGCTCTTTTTCTCAGAGAGAGACGCTTGTCAGCAAGCTATTTGACTTCCTCCAGGATACAACTCCGTAAGATCTACCTTCTCATTTCTCATTCTTCTCGGCTTTGGTTGACATGGGCTTTTTGTACACTCAACGTGCATCTAAACATTACAAACATGGGAACATTATTTTGTTTGATCGGACTATGATTTGGGGCAAATATGTCTATTATTTGTTTCTAGGTTTAATTCTGACATAAGTCTAACATATTGTATTTTTAAAATTCACATAAGCTGCAATTTTTTTTTTTTACGCTCAAGTGTTGCTGAGTGAACCCTCTGGGGAATAAGCAACCAAAAAATGCAACAATCTTTTTTTTTTAAACTAACATTTATTATTTTATTAATTTAGCTAATGGCCTTACTTTAGACTTTCATAGTATCTTGAGGTGTTGTCTTAAGCATGTACAGAGCATGCTTCTGCTAGTGTGAAGATTTATCACTGATTAAATATAACTTACAAAAATATTGCATTGAATACAAGTACTATAGAATCTCATTGATGCAATCACGGTTAATCTGAATTTCGGAGTGATACAAATTTTTTAAAACCCTGGCCAAAAAGCTTTTTTTAATGCGTTACATTTCGGAACACTAGTGTTAGTGCCCTCTTGGGCCGTGATAGGTGGTATGAACAAAAGTGTCCACCTCGTGGAGGTAAAGTCTCTCAATTTTTAAAATATCGAGAGACTTTGAGGTAAACGTTGCAGGCACTGCCCGGTACTCCCCACCACTCAGGTTGACTGTAAAGATGGTAAAGTTGTCTTGGCAGTTGCACGCAAACTGAAAAACCGTGGCCGTGTTCCAAACTTGGTGTGATCTCACTCTAGAGCGATATGGGCATTTGAAAATGCAAAAACCTACCCGCATCAGAGATGTAGAATACTGGGCAAGTTGGTATTGATTCATTATGAGAGCAGAGTGCTCAAAAAATGGATAAGAAGAAGAGAGCATGTATGACGAACTAGCGCTCGCTTAAACCCCCAAAACTGATGCAGCGTTGCTCTACCGCTATTGTCACATGGTATGACCCACCGGAGTGAGTAACTCGGAGTCACTCGAGCAAGATTTGGAAAACGACGTAGTCGCGTGTTGCATGGAGTGGCCACGGTCTTGGGAGTGGCCAACTGATCCAACCAAAGCAACCATCACCTTCTTAGGGAGCCTAGATTTCGGAGAGGGAGCAACTGAAACGATGGAGAGCATTTACAATGGAGGATGCCTTCTGCACCTACTTCATAAATTGGTTGCTCATGCTCATGCGTGAGCTGAGGAAAGGGGCGGAGATGCTGAGCAAGGGCTGGAGACGCTTGCAGATCGATTGACTCTTTCTACTCCCCGTTTTTTTCTTCCTTTTTCTCTCTCATTGGCGTGGCGTGGCAGCGATGGATCGGACAGGTGCATGCAAAGTTGGAAGCAGAAAGTGAAAAGGCTGCCCAAAACAACAAACTGAATTGGTTGCAATCGAGGACTGCTGATGATGTCTCGCAAGCGGAAGGCACTTTCATTCAAAAGGCTTAAAATTGTGGGAAAGGTTGAGACCCGAAAAGAAAACGTGCCGACCTAGCGAAGCAGTTAGGCCTCGCACCGTCGACCCTCTGCGCCATTGTTGGTCAGCATAAACTGATCACGAAGAATGTGCAACACCAGGACAGCATAGCATGTGAAGTTTGAGGAAATCCTCTTGACGTGGTTTAAAGAAGCTGGCGCCAACATTGACGGCAAGATCCCGAGAGAAAAAGCTAACGATATTGAACTTTCTCTCGGCATTGAGAACTCCCAAGCCCTCTGGGGGTTAGGTCCACTGTTTTAATGCGAGGCATGGCCTGGTGTATAAAAGTGTATGTGGAGAAGGCAAGAAAACATATGAATCTGTTGTTAGCGACGAAATGACCAAACGCTGCCGTCGATGGTTGTGAGGCATGAAGGCGGGGATAAATTCAGCACTTGGCGAGGCCGACCTCTTCTTCGACGTCCAACTACATAAAAGTCTTGTTTTAAGGCCCAAACTTTCCAGGGAGGCCAGAAAAGTAAGCAGAAAGTCACCATCCTCTTTTTTTTGTAATGCCGACGGCTCGTAGAAGTTGAAGCTTACCGTCATTGAAAGGTTTGCCCTGCATTTATAAGGCAAACAAAAAGCCGTTTACAACTGCCTGTAATGCCGAATTGGAGCGCAGCCCTTGAGGAGGGGGAAGGTGCGGAGGGGGTTCATGTGACCTCGGGGGTCACATGACCTTGAGGCGGGCACATGACCTCGGGGGAGGGGGGGGTCATGTGACCCCCTAGGCCACGTGTCCCCCGAGGTCATGTGACCCCCAGGTCACTGCCGTGACCTTGGGGGTCACATGGCCTTGGGGTGACCTTGAGGGCACGCCGACGCCGCTCAAGCCGAAAACGGGTGCCTAAGAGCTGCGCTCTAAAAGGCTTGGATGACAGCAGCCTCCTTTCAAGAATTTCTCGCCTACCTCAACTACAAGAACTGCCGTATGTTGGCATAATCCAGAATGTGAAGCACCATTTCAAAGGGCCACTGGTGCGGCATCTCCTCAAAAATCGACCGGCAAGACAATGACCTCCAGATAAGCCTATTGTATGCCCTGTACTTTATCGCTGTGTCGTGGGGAGCCCGTCACTCAAAGCACTATTGCAAACCGCTTCCACAAGTATGGATTTCTGAATCCTACAGTGGTTGCATCTCTAGAACTAGAAGAGAGCAACTCAGACATAGAAAACTGGGAGCAACTTGACCTTGAAGAATCTGCCCATGACTTTGTCACCTCAGACGACGATAGTGTGATTTGTGGACTGAGGACATGACAGCGTCACGACCGGGAAGCTCAAGTAGTGACGATGATGGCATCAATGAAGGAGACGACGAGCAACCTCCAATGACTGCCGAAATAGCTGCACACACTCGACGTTGTGCGGCGCATCACGAGCTTGGCCAACATCAGTGAAGACTCTTGCACACAATTTTAGAGATGTCAAAAGTGTCTACTGGGCAGCCTCATGGAAAAGAAGACCCCCAAAAAACAAGAGACCTTTTTGCCAGTGAGTAGGGAGCAAATAAACATCAAGTATGCATTTCTTTTATTTTGGTGTATTGACTTGGTTCATTGTTCGATTAAATGAATTTCGTATGATACGAATGTTTTTTACGACGCCTAGAGATTCATATTATGGAGATTCTACTGCGCTTTGTGAGGTCAATGTTGCACGTTGGTTTCCGCTGCCCAGAGAATCTGAAGTTTCAACTTTTGTCTACAGAAGATCGCTGATTCTCTTCTTGCAGCACTTCTCTTGCGGCATTTTAGGCAAGACAACTCTTGTGCCACTGCATGTCAGATTCATGTTCTATGGCAGACTTTGTTAGTTGTACGATCTGTAGTACTAGTGCCACATAGCAGGTACTGCTGGAAACATGCTGGGCAAGAGATGAGGGCATGATCCAGTGATTTCCCTGCACACCCTAGGGGGGGGGAGCACACCCTCCTTGTTTTTCTGAAGGTACCCCCTTAATTTGCAACGACTCCTCTATTCTCAATGCCCCCCCCCGCCGCCCCCAAAAAAAAATTTAGACCTTTCCCTTTTTTTTTTTTTTTCAATTTCAATTCCTGGGAAAATTCCTGGCATGGTCCCAGTAAAGCGGAGCGCTTTCCTCTGCATCGGACGCCTAAAATGCCTTGGGGAGCACCCGGTACAAAACTCTGTAAATATAAGCAGCCACTACTTTCACGTTATAGGTGAGCGTCACCTGTCTATCAGCTACGTAAAATGCTAGCCTCACGGTTTTTTCATTTTTTCCTATCCTAAGCCTTCTATGGTAGTCTGAACCAGGGAGCCGAACCGGCTATTTGGTTCGGGTCCAGTAGCTTTGCATTTGTTTCTGGTTTGGTTCCGGTTCAGTGATGAATTTGATATGACGGTATGGTTACCAATTTCGTCAAGTACAATCTGGCTCAAACTGGTTCTTAAAAAGTAAAGTCCACAGCTCCCAGTTGAGAAAAAGTGTATTCTAACACATCATTTGCATTACAAAAAGGTCATCAGAAGCCGTTCTGTGGAAATGAGGACAGCAAAACAAATGCTGTTGAGATTGGTTATAACTAATCAGCAGCTACAGCGAAGCGATCACGATTTCCATTCCCGTCTGCACTTTTTCAATGTATTCATGTCTGTTTTTAGCAAAGGGAATTGAGCGGCTCCGCTGGATGTAACGAAAGAAATTTTGTGAAAATTTAAAAAATACTGAAATTTGGGAAGTTTACCGTTTTGCAATGAACTGGTAACTGCAACATAAGATTACGGTTTCGTTGTGGTTCGGTTCAATATTAAATGGTTGATTTCGCTTACGGTCTTGTTCTGGTTCGGTAAAAAATAACAGTTTTTCTTCGGTTTGTGGTTTGGTGTGACACCATGGTCTGAACAAGCACCCCTGTAAAGACGTCGCTAAGAGTTTTTAAGCGAAAACATTGTGCTATTTGACTTCAGAGATTGCACTCATCTTCTTGTTGTAGGTACCTCGTCGATGACTCCATGCGAAGTCAGTCGGAGGAGTTGGATGCCACGCTGGAAATACGCAACCGGATCAAGTTTGCTCTGCCAAAGTGGAACTATGGCACCAGGTGATTCCTTTTATCTGTTGCATGTGGTATTTATTTATTCTGAAAGCTCTTTTTTGTGCATTGGAAATTCACGAACACGGACGCAGTCTTACAACTTTCGCGAAGTCCAGAAAGTGGGGAGGGAGCTCTTGGCTGTGTCATGGAGCTGTTTGATTTTGAAGTTGTTTGTGCCAGTCTGCAGATGTCGTGTGGTGTTCTGGGTGTGTGCACATGTTAGTTCCATTAATAAAGAAAAAGCAAAAAAAACCCAAAAAACTTGAGACATGGGACTTAAAGAAAAAGGGGACGACGTCTCAAACACAGCTGCACATTTATTTTATTTTTATGCGTGCTCCGTGTCTGCTTGTTTTTTTAATTATCTATACATCATGAGTTTGCCTGCGCTATAACTTTCATTTCACATGTTGATCTATTTGTTGAATCTCACTAGTACTTATGGTTGCAAGATCTTCTAGAACTACTGTTGTGGAGGTGAAGAAAATTCTGACTTGTGCAGATTGGAGCAGAAGTTAGACCATGTTGAGACTACCTTGACTAATAAGAACACTCAACGGTGTTGCACTGCATACATTAAAAATTGGGGAATCGTAGCTGTAGCTTAACTCAGGCTGGCAATTAACGAGGTCTTAGTTGATTTATATTTACTGTTGTAATCCTTCAGTTGTGAACTGGAGGATTCAAATGTCCTGGGAATAAACCTTTTGGGGAATTCAGTCTGGCCAGCTGGGAAAGGAGGAGAAAAGAGCACAAAGGAACAGAGAGAAAGACACTGGGAAAGAGTCTGTATGGCAGAAGACAGTTCTCTAGGCTGGTCTTTAGGCCACTGTATGTGCTGCCAGATGGCTACTGTTTTTCTTCCCTTCCCACCACTGGAAATAATGTCCGCTGTAGTCAGCGTAGTAGGGCGTTGGGTGACCGTCGTCAATGTTGCCAAATCCTTGATAAAGATCGCCTGCTGCCTGCAAGATTCGATCCTGGGTCCGTCGCTCGTAGAAACAAATGAGTTACCACTGAGCTACTCCACAGCTTTGACTAGGTTGCCTCAATGTCCTTCTGTTTAGGATGATACGATCTCTTTGTAGTATCCGATGCCAACTGCACGCACACCCTAGAAGAATTCTAAGAAATAGCCGATAACAAAATGCCAAGAGCTCATGCGTTTTAAAAGCGCTTTCACGTGTTCCTAACAAAAAAGAAACAAAAGCTTTCGGAATAAAATGGACGTAGGACCGTTTTGTTCTGAACGCTTTTGCTCAGGCACTCACGGTGCGTGAACGTGACTCCGATGCCCAACAACTTCGCCGTGACGTGTTGCAGCTATCGCTGTGACTGTCAGGGTGTCTAGCGACCGGGAAAACCGGGAATTGTCAGGGAAATTTAATTACCGGGGAAAATCAGGAATTGCCAGGAATATTGTAAAAAAGTGAGCCTAGTCAGGGAAAATGAGCCGGAAACGCCATCGAGTGCCCTGAGCAAAGACTCGAGGACTTAGGGGCAGAAGAATAGGCAATAAATTCTGCTTAGAGCGGAGCGCGAGCTCTGCTCACCCTATGTAAGTGTGCTACCCGATCCAGAAGTGACAGCCGACAAATCGAGTCCAAGCATTGGATTGGGCTGAGGGCGCGGCACTAGGCTAGGTCCAGTTAGAGCTACTAGATATAGTAACAAATGAAAAGGCCACAGACCCCAATCTAATCCAAGCCTCTAAGCCGGAAGTATCCGAAAAGTGTGCATCTGGCTCATAGCGTTGGCTGCACTTTGAATTAAGGTAAAAGGAGGATTAGAGATTGCTTGTCAATTGCGCTGGCCGGCTGATGCGCTGGAGGGTTGATCGCTGACATCGCCTAAATTTCCAGACAATGTCGGCAATGTCATGAATAGCAGGATGGCAGCTACTCTGATAAGTGCAGAAACCAGGGTTTCGTACTTCGATATGATCACTTGATGATCATGTCTGCCGCATGCCTCCATGTTGCCTCTCACCAGCGCCCGCATCCGTCTTTACTGCTTTGTACTTGAGTGCTAGGATCAGTGGCTGACATGGTTGAGCGCCTGGGTTAATGCAATAGGTTCGGTAATTATGCTCAGAACTGTTCCAGGTCTAGCTTCTTTTCTTTGGTCCTGATTTTAGGTTGATCTCTAATTTTTAAAAACTGCTACAAGAGAAAAAAAAACCAATTGCTGCGGGTCTATATTTGAATAAATGCGGTAGCCAAGGTAGTTCCTGCGCTGCTGTTGATCGAAAGAGCAGCTAAGTTTGACGGTACTCTGGTTTCAAAGCCACTTAAGAGCACTGTATCTTCTAAAACACAAGTTTAGGTTTTCATATTTGTGGGTGGCTGCTTTTGCAATTTATAATAAAGTCTTGAGTTGTGTAGGTTCTTAAAACTTGGGGGGGAGGAGGGGGCACATTTTTATTGATAGACATACTTAGCAGATATCTTTGTTTTTTGCAGTAACTTTACAGAAATACATTTACAGGCTAAATATGCTACTGGGTGTAAAAATGTGAGGGGAGAGAGGCTTTATCCCAACTGAAGTGTTGTGCTATGGTTCATTTTTCAACCATTTTTGAGTGCACATTATAAATGGAACCTACTCTGTCCAGAACGTTATTTCTAAAAATAGGGTGCTGTGCTCCTTTTGTGCCCTACCTATTCTTATTAGAAAAATTAATACTGAGTAATATGGTTCAGTATACAAGAGAAACCTTCAATCATTATCATAGATGAACTTATTTAGCGATGAAGTCACTTCTTCATTTTCGAGTGATATGGTAACAGATGTTGGCATCTGCTCCAAAAGTGTCAGTGGCTGCTCCAAACCGGTATTTTGCCTGCTACAGAACCTGTTACAAAAGGTCAAATTCTGCTTTCATCACTGCATTTGCCACAATTAAGTTTGCATAAGAGCTGCCCCTACTTAATTCTTTTCCCACTTTTAACAAAAAGGTGCCATGGGTAAAAGCTATGCTTCTTTTTATACTCAAAGTTATTTTCCAGAATATTTCTGATGCCGCAGAAAAGGCAGCTTACAGTTTTTTTTAATTAATATTTTATTTGAAAAAGTTGTCATTTTATCACATTTTGTGTGATAAACTTTACAGTTGGGGCAGTTTTGTTTCAAATATTAAAGCACACTCTGAGTGCAGGATTCTCCACCATAACCCTCTGGTACAGGGGTGGAAGCGCTGCGCCAATTGCGCCACCCTGCGCCAATTCACTTCCCTGCGCCAGCCTGCTCCAAAATGCCAACTTCAGCTTTTTTTTTTGTTTTGTTTTCTCTAAATTTAGCGGAAAACGGTTGGCCACTGGCCACCATGTGGTGTGTACTTTTGTTTAGGCGTCAGTGCGGGTGACTCGTACCAACTCGACTGGGGCTCCGAACCACGTGTAACTGCAGGGCGAGGCGTCGATTTTAGTTCATCGAGAGTGAGATGTCGATTTTGACTACAAAGAGCTTGATATACGAACACATCGCTTTGGTTTCGGGCATAGTTGGTTGGCGCGGTTGAAGCGCGTATGCAGTTGCCCGTGGTCCCGATTTGCCGTGATCGTGGGAGTTAGTTTCTCGGCACCGGTGGGCTACCTCGGCCATCAACATGAGCAGAAGTAATTGGTCTTTACTAGCTTTACCTGTTATTTGGTAGCGTACCATATTTTGGCGCTTAGCCGTTAAGAAACACGTACTATGTTAGTTGCGCTATGTTAGTTTCGTTTGTTTTTCTTTGCGAGCACATGCACATGCGTCAACATGAGTAAAAATAAATGGTCTTTACTAGTTTTACCTGTTATTTGGTAGCGTACCATATTTGGACGCTTAGTCGTGAAGCATCGCGAGTAGCGTGCCTCAATGTCCTTCTGTTTAGGGTGATGCCACCCTTTGTAGTACCCGATGCCGACAGCACGCGCTCACAGAGAAAATACAAAGAAATCGCCGAAAACAAAATGTCGCCGTAGCACAGTCAGCGCCACGAGCGCGTGCAGAAACACGCTCTTTCACGTGCTTCAGAACAAAAATAAAAAGAAGAATTGGAAACAAAATGGCCAGATGTCATCACCCCAAGCAAAGCGCACATGAAGGCACCCTAATCGCGAGCACAGGCACACGCGTTCTATTAGTGGCTGTGATATTTTTAAGACAATATATTTTTCCATCTAAAGTAATATAGATATAGCTTTGTATGTTGACTTGGGTGTAGGGATTGCTGTATTCTATGAACAGGGATTAAGAACATTTGTATTTAATGAAAACAGGTCAGCAAGGACTGCTTTATTTTGAAACATGTTGTGGTACCTTAATTTTTTTTATGGAGACACGCAATGCACAACATTTTATGGAGTACATAAGGTTGCGTTGCCCTTCTAGTCGATGCTTAAAGCTGCATATGTACGAGTGACTGTGGTATTCTAAAGATATAAAATACACATTTTATTTTGCATCTGAATTTTTGTCAAATGTCAGTAGCCTTGTATTTTGTTACTAAACTTGATATAGGGCTTTTTAAGCAGTGATTGAACATGTGTATTCTTTATTAAACAAAAACTGTAGTCAGCGAAGGTAGTTTATCTGACACCTTGCAGTGGTTTAGTTTTCTGGATACATGTTTACAATTGGTCTATTAAATAGACGGTTTTGTACTGGCGTGGCTCAAGTTGTGCTTTTATTGTCGGGGCCTCGCATATAAAGTCTATCATGACTCTGCCTGCTGCCGGAATGGTTCCCAAAGCCTTTCCTTTGCATAAATTGCCAATATTCCATATTTCAATGCAATAGAAATAGAAAGGTATGTATGTATGTTGCTTGAAAATTATTCTGGGATGTGCATGCATATATTTTTGCTACATTTTCACATTTAGCAACAACAAATCACTTTTAGACACCTGTTTGACCTCCGTGACCTGCTTCAAAACCTACTTCTACGGCTACAAAACTTACTTTTGCTGCTCCCGAGCTGCTCTAAAGCGAGCCTTTTACTGCTCCAAAACTGCTCCAAAGTGGGACTTTTGCTGCTCCCAGCCCTGCTACATAAGGCTCTAGCCCGCTTCCACCCCTGCTGGTATCAAGCTTTGACTATATTCCATCCCACAGCTTGTGTGTGGGTAGTACTATTACGGTGCAAGTGTGACAGTGTATCCTCGTGATATGCATCAATAGTGACAGATGGGCCAGTTGGTACATGACTTATTTTGACAAAATGCGCCGCAAGACAAGGACGGAGTAAGTGAGACTACACGAAGCGCTACTTTCAACTGAAGGTTTATTGAAAACACACTACTTATATACCCAATCGGGCTTCTCAAGTAAGAATTCAAATTCTTTGTCTGTTAGATGCAACGACGGGGCACTAATGCATTTGTCATCCCCCTGAATTCTGATGTTAAATGACTCGAACATCTCCCTCGAAATTTTACTTCTCAGCTTTCCCAGAATCTTTGTTTTATCCAGTTCCGGGGAGCAAGGGCATCTGTCGCAATGAATAGCTAAATTGCCCGAAGGGGAATTCCTTACTGATAGCGCGTGCTCTCTTGCCCTTTCATTAACGCATCTGCCCGTTTGGCCACGCACTTTTCCGCATGTCATTGGAATTTCGTACACGACCGAAGATGCGCATTCCACGTATTTTCAGAGTGCTTCTTTCTGAACGTCACTGTCTTGTTTGTTGTTAATTCTTGGCAGAGGCTGGACAGCTTTTCCGGGCCGAAAACACAACCGGTAAATCAAAGTGTGCCGCCACTTTTTTCGGCCCGGAAAAGCTGTCCAGCCTGTGCCAAAGAATTAACAACAAACAAGACGGAGGTGACGTTTGCAGAAAGAAGCACTCTAGAAAATTCGTGGAATGCGCATCTTCGGTCGTGTACGAAATTCCAATGACATGCGGAAAAGGGTACGTGGGCCAAACGGGCAGATGCGTTAATGAAAGGGCAAGAGAGCACGCGCTATCTGTAAGGAATTCCCCTTCGGGCAATTTAGCTATTCATTGCGACAGATGCCCTTGCTCCCGGAACTGGATAAAACAAAGATTCTGGGAAAGCTGAGAAGTAAAATTTCGAGGGAGATGTTCGAGTCATTTAACATCAGAATTCAGGGGGATGACAAATGCATTAGTGCCCCGTCGTTGCATCTAACAGACAAAGGATTTGAATTCTTACTTGAGAAGCCCGATTGGGTATATAAGTAGTGTGTTTTCAATAAACCTTCAGTTGAAAGTAGCGCTTCGTGTTGTCTCACTTACTCCGTCCTTGTCTTGCGGCGCATTTTGTCAAAATAACTCGTGATATGGTTTGCTTGCATGAGCGTTCTTACAAGGAAAGAACTTCCTAACCCAAAGCACCTGAGTTCGCGCCTTCCACAATGCTGCACAAAACTTCCTGCTACTACTCACCCCTTGTGGGCAGTGGGTGCTTCACCACATTAGGCATATATACGTGGTGAAGGCAGCTTGCCGTTCTAACCTTCCGCTTTGTTCAGTTTTTGCCTTTGAGTGTTAGCTCAATGCAGGTTAGAGGCAATGTTTACTAAATCTGATAACATCGTTCTGGCACACAGAACGATGTTATCGTTCTGTGTGCCAGAACGTGGGTTTGAAAAGAAGTATCTTTTGTGAGCGACTAATCTACAGATTAGTTTAAAGAGCACCATCAGTTAACAAACATGCTAAAAGAATGTGACATAAATGTTACTCGATAATTAGTTTCAAATGTTACACGATAACCGAACATGCTAGAACAATGTTACATAATTGTTACTTGATGATCAATTTCTTTACAACCTCCCTAATATATGATTATTATCTCTCTCACTCTCTCAATTTCTTCAAGAAAAATTAAGCCCATTTGAAATGAAGGATCAGTTAGTGGCATACACAGACGTTTAATAATGATTAGCGATGGCATTGACAAGTGGCTTGCAACTATGTTGACATGACATTTGCTTCCTGAAGCAGCAATTGCCGAAAAGTTGCCCGTGGTTCATTTTGATACTTTGGGACGTGTGATCTTTGCTCCAATATGCAGCCTCCAAACTAGATTGTGCTTCCGGACTTCCTTAACAGTAAGAAGTGTCACTGTTGGTGACTAGATCCCTGTCGTTTTGATTCTTTACTAGTTACTTCCACTTGCACCACTAACGAAAAGGAAAAGTATTTGAAGCTTTTGCTTGGGTAAAGAATAATGCAGAGTTCCTTTAAAGGTTTCCAATAAAACAAGAATGCTTTGCAAAAATGTGAAACTAATGTTTTTGGGGTAACTTAGAGTATGTTTTCTCTTTTGCAGGACACACACAATTGTGCTGGTGAATGGTCAAGGCAAGGCGGAGTTTATAGAAAAGACTATGAAAGAGCCCATCGACATTGGCTCCAAAGTCGAATGGGAAACACGGTCGTACTCATTCAGTATCGAGTGAATTTAGGAAGTGCCATTATGACTTTTCCTTTGCTTCCCAGAAACTGGTCATAAGGGTTTACCAAGTGCAGCTTTGTAATTTGACTGCACAGAAAAGCTTTAATATACGTGTGTGTTCAAAGAAAATTTGAGGTTCAAAAGTAACTTGCACTTTGGTTCCTAAAGTTAACGAAGAAATTGTGAAATCCATATTTTAATCAAGTGTTGTCCTTTTATGATTACATACCTTTTTTATTTGTTGCTTAACAGACCCACTTCGAAGCTTGGCATAGCCGCTCGACCTAGTCCTAGAGCCAATTTCTAGCAGTAGCCACAAGGAACTGCTGGTTTACATCGGCAAGGGTGTTACACGGGTGCGGCCAAGCAGCTTGCACATTGACTTCACCAAGAGCCTATTGCATATTGGTCCATGCGAAAACCTTAGATTATGCAGTGCTGAATGCATTTCCACGATGATTCACATACATGTGAAGTTGGTTGTTACCTCATTCAAAAGGCACTATACTTCTTTGGTTGCCATCTGTGACAGCCGCTGGGTAGCACTCGTATCTTGGAGCGGGTTAATTGTTTGAAGAAAAAGCAACAAAATATTGAAGTGCCATGTGTTCTAGAAGTACAAAGTTTGCATGTTACCTGATGTTTATAAATGTTTTGATTATTTCAAATAAAGCTATTACAATAATGGCATAACATGCTTTTTTTTTCATTGGTTGAACGAAAGTGATTCACAAAGCTTGTAACTGATTCCTGAATTTCTGACACCAGTGCAGTGATAGAAGTGGTGCGCTATTTGTGCCGAATTGTGCCATGAATAAAAGTTTGCTACACGTTGTGCCCGAACGTCATGTTCACTAAAAAGTGTGCAATACCTGTGCCAAGATATGCTTAAACAAAGCCAAGAGTACATAATATTGGTCGACATTAATGTTGAAAGAAGTAGAACGGAAGGAAAATGGTAAGTAGAAGGAAAGGGAAATGGTGCAAACGTGTATTTCACGGAGTCTCCACTCACCGTGGCCAAAATGCGCTTGTCGACCACGCTGGCAATGTCATCGTCTGAACTTCCAAGTGATGATGCTGTGATGTAGGCAATGTCAGGGAGCTAAAGGTCGCAAGAAAAATTAATAAAACGTTAGTATGGCGGCTGCTCTGACAAGACAGAACCAGGGTCTCGTGCATCTGATGAGATCGTTTGATTGTTATCTCAGCCTCATGCCTTCACGCCGTGGCACTATCGCCGCTCGCGTCAACCTTCCCCGCTTTGCATCGGTGTGCTAGGAGAAGCGGCTGACTTGTGGGAACACCCATCGGTTAGCGCGATGGAGTCCGGAATTGTGCTAAGGAGTCGCTACTATTACAGGTCGACCTTGGCCTTCATTGTAGGTCGACGTATAATTTGAGAGAGCAATGCCGAGGAAGAAAAAAGAAGCGAAAAACGCAAACTTATATTTGAATAAATAGTCGAGGTATTTTCAGTGCAGATGTCGATCGAAAAGGTACTGGACTCTGACTCAACTCTGGGTCTAATGCTGCTAACTCTTGCTGAGTTAGGAGTGTCACTTTTAAAGGTCTAAATTATGCCAATATTTGAGAGGGGGGGGGGAGAGGAGGAGGAGGAGGTCTGCGGTTTATGGCGGTTTATATTAGATACTTGAGTTCGGTAGGTTCATATGAAACTTGGTGGAACTTGTTTTCATTTATCAACGTTTTAGCGGATATGCTAGTTTTTTCTGAAATGCTACATTACATTATATTGACAGGCTACATTAACTATGGGTGTAAAAAAGGGGCCGGGGGACTTGTTATCTCTAAGTATCTTGCCATGATGCAGTTTCAACCATTTTTTTTATAAATTTATAAATAAACCACGCTTCGCAGAAATCTGAAAGTTCGCCAGGATCTGACTCAAAAGATTTAAGCCAGAATGAGAAAGTTCGAAAGCAAAAATGTTTTGGAAACCAAAAAAAAAAAACTGCATCTTTACGTGGTGAATGATGTTGATTGGGGCGAAGCTTTGGTGGTGCTTGTCTGCGTAGACGCTGAGCCGCAGCATGCGGAGCCTGTCGTTCGTTTTCATCCATGTCAGAAAGAGAATGTGTGGTATGGAACGTGGTTATATACGCATTTGAGCATTTGACCGCAGCGCCCTCTCGTCTATAAACGCTCAGCCAATGCATGCACAGTTTAACGCGGTTATATACACATTTGACCGCAGCGTCCTCTCCTGTATAGACGTTGAGCGGCTACATGCAACGTTTCATCCATGATCTCCCAGCTCTTGAGTTACTACCATATCTCAAAGTCCCCTACTCGTCCCGCAGTCGTGGCCGAGTGGTTAAGGCAATGGATTAGAAATCCATTGGGGTCTCCCCGCACAGGTTCAAATCCTGTCGACTGCACAAACAGACTTTCCATTTTTTTCTTTCATCTTTTTTTTTTTTTGCTCTACACGAGCACGTGTTCACGTGCTCGTGAGCTCAGGAGCACGAGCACCGGACGCCGGAGCTATATACGGACATGGCTAGCCCCTAAGGAGCTTCGCCCCTAAAAATAAATAAGGACTGATTTTCTCCGAGCAGACGATGACTCCGAAGAAAAGTGGAACAATCGCGTGTGTGAAGAAGCAGTCTGCCTCTTCACAGGCGAGGCAGACACTGCCTAGTCTGTGAAAGAAGGAAGTCCAGATGGGAGAGGTTGGACACGATCCTCGAATCTCGTCGCGACATAAGTCCAGCCGTCGCTCATAGTCCTGAGTCTTCAACTCATGCATGCAGAACGTGCACATGGTAGGCTCGCATGTTGTTCTGATGAAGGATTCGACGCACAGTAAAGTCGGAGACGCCAAAACAAATGTACCGCTCTCTTTGTCGATAGATGCGAGTCCGCATTGAACGCTCCCAGGATCCCGTAGAAGAGCTGTTCCTTTTCCGGCGTTCTGACAGACCCGTGCATGTTGCGACGCTGCCCACCTCCCCGAAACCGCGGACCCACTTCCAGATGGTTCTCTTTGACGGTCGCCTGCAACGGTGCTCGCGTCGGTATCGACCGCGAACCTTCTTGAAGCTGTTGTCCTCCGAGTACCACAGCATGACATCCGTGGGTTGCTTTTGAGTTGCCTCATGAGTAGGCTTCCGTGTTTTTGGATAAATACGAAAAACACCCGCCGGTAAACTTTTCGTAAATTCGGATATATCCGATAAACTGAATTTCGATAAACCAATGCCCACTAAACCCAAGTATCGCAGTTCCGTTCTGCCGCCAAAACCAAAACTAGTGGCCCTGACCACTCTGACACTGACAGAGTCGTGGCGCCATCTATGCGACGCGACGCAAAGCAGACGCGATTGTTCCACTTTTCTCTGGGGTCGTCGTCTGCTCGTAGATCAGTTAGGGTGAACACCCGTCCCGCGACTCGCGGGACTGTCCCGCATTGAGAACTCGTGTCGTCCCGCGTCCCGCAAGAAATTGCGGGACGCGGGACGACATCTTCAAAATGTCCCGCATTTCATACTGTCGTAAAATTCACCCTGCAACTCGTGGTGCTGCCGAACAACGGGGAACGGGGAAGCGCGAAGGTCGCTGGTAATCGTGTGAATCGCAATGGTACGGGATTTTCTATCCAAGAACTGCGGCAAGCGACCGTCGTTCTCGCAGGAGAACCGACGCGCATGCCCCGTTGTGCCTTCCCCTTGGTGGCAAAATATTGTAAAAAAACACTGGTCGGCAAAAAGTTTATTATAGGATATTGTAATTATTTTCAAATCGCTATGTCAATGCAAAAAAGTTGCTGTAGATTTTTTTGTGAAGACAGCCACACAAGGCAAAACCTGCAAATCATAACGGCCGAAAAAGAACATAATGTTACAATTTGTGTAGGACCATTTTGATAAAGTAACCGCCTACAGCAAACAATAATCCCAAAAAGATTTATTGTTTCTTAATTTCATTTAATGGATTGGGTTCTGCTGCAGTTGAATTTAATGCTTTCAACTTCGACATATTTAATATCATATTTGGCAGAAAAAGATATATCACTGGGAGTGAAAATTATTTTAGCCTAACTGCTGCAATACAGTTTGCAGGTGCATAAACAGCACAATATATTAAATGTACTAACAGAGCCTCGGTTCGTAGTGTGCGTGTTCATAAAAATAATTCTTCATGGCACTTCATTGGCCACAAACGACAGCAAACACGCGGTAAAGGTCACTTCCAGAACGGAAGCCACTTCGCTCTGCCATACCGCGAAACGGCCAAAATGCAAGCCAAAGCTGCTCGCCGAAGGCCTTCGAGACGCTCGGAACCGGTCGGATCCTCCAGTCCATACGACCGCAGCGCCGCCGCGTGCATCCGGGACCTTTCTACACTCGCCATTCGTCGGTGCCTGATCCCAATACACCTTTCCAGTATACGCCGCCTTTTCCACCGCTTAGTGGCGGGTATGTCGACGGGTCATTTCTTGTTTCTGTACTTTCTAATAATTGAAACGGTTCGCGCCACTTATATTTTTTATTTCGACTAAAAAGAAGCTTTTAGCGGCTCTGACCAGTAGTAAGCCAAGGACCTAAGACGTCACATATCGCACGCTTTCGGCACCGCGGGTCGCCCCCGTAGGTAGAGAAGGTTTCCGCGTCGTCCGGTTAAAATATGACGCACTGATTTTTAGTTACTCTCTCCGTGCCCGCTGGCTTGTCCGAACCCCAAGAGACGTGGAAACAGCAAAAAAAAGGTAGACGCCTAAATATGATTGCCTTTAAGCCACAATAGGCACAAAATCAGCTTTGGGGAGACCAATCTATCTAGCTCTTGGCCGAGGGAGTAGCTGCTATCCAGGGGGCGTAAATCCATTCGAAGTCTGAAAGGGGGGGGGAAGGGGGGGCATACAGCTTGCAGCGGCAGCCATCTTAAAAAAAAAAAATGGCTTCCCAAATAAAAAATGTAAATGGGGGCGGCAGCTTTCCCAGAGTCATGTCACTCAAAACCGCATGGATCGTCTTACAGATACTGCCGCTGCTGATCAACTGCGAAACATCTGGAACCGTCTACGTCGATCGTCCACCAAGCGCTGAATCACCGTGGCTTCATTCCCGGTTCGCCAGTGACATCGACTGGAATCATCATCAGAAGACAACGATGACGTCACCAGGGAACCCTATAAAGCCCGACACAAGACCAGCAGTCTCCAGTGGGGGCGGCAGCTTTCCCAGAGTCATGTCACTCAAAACCGCATGGATCGTCTTACAGATACTGCCGCTGCTGATCAACTGCGAAACATCTGGAACCGTCTACGTCGATCGTCCACCAAGCGCTGAATCACCGTGGCTTCATTCCCGGTTCGCCAGTGACATCGACTGGAATCATCATCAGAAGACAACGATGACGTCACCAGGGAACCCTATAAAGCCCGACACAAGACCAGCAGTCTCCAGTGGGGGCGGCAGCTTTCCCAGAGTCATGTCACTCAAAACCGCATGGATCGTCTTACAGGTTGGTTACTATAAGTTCGACTTCGAATTTCGATCTAATGATGCATGCATTATTGTGCTGCCGCACCCCACATTTCTTTGTGAGATGTTGAACTGCTGGTGGTCTGGAATCGTTCTGTTGTTATCCGGAGATGTAGAGGAAAACCCAGGTCCTGACAGCGATACTAAGAAACTTCTGCAAGAAATATTAGACAAACAAAAGGAAATAGCTAAAGATATAGCGGAAATTAAAGCAAACGAAAGAACTGTGGATAATAGGCTCCGGGCAATGGAAAATAGGCTTGGTCAACTAGATGAAATCTCAAGAATGATTGCAGAAAACAAAAATAAGCTAGCTAACGTTGAGGTCACAGTTACTTCGCTAGAAAAGACCATTGAATTGCAGCAACAAAGGCTAAGTAACCTTGAAGATAGAGAGAGGCGAAACAATATGATTGTGTTCGGCATTCCAGAAGCGAACAATGAGACAGCTGCAGATTTGGAACAGAAAGTGATAAGAGATATTTTCTTCGGACAACTTGGTGTAACTGTGACGTCTGTTGAAAGAATCCATCGTTTGGGCCCGAAACGACACGATAAAAACAGACCCGTCATCCTCAGGGTATATAATTACAGCGAAAAGCAGGCGGTGTTCAAGAACTGCAGGAAACTGAAAAATACCCTCGTGAGCGTGTCCGATGACTATTCAAAAGAGACAGTGGAAAAGCGACGGCAACTTTGGAACTCGGCACGACAAGAAAAACGAAACGGAGATAAAGTGCGACTTGTGTATGACAAACTTTTCGTAAATGACGTAGCCTACGTGTGGGATTCTGTAACGAACACGCGCGTTCAACAGAATGCGCGTGTCATACCAATGGCCTCTCAGCAAAATTGACATAAAAGGAAAAAAGATGTACGAATAATCACAATAAACGCACAAAGCATACTAAACAAAGCACCGGAATTGGAATATATTATTATTCAGCATGATCCACATGTTATTGTCGTAACCGAGACTTGGCTACATAGTAATATTGCCGACTCCGAAGTATTTCCAAGGGACTATAGCGTGCTACGGAAGGACAGAGAAACTAGAGGAGGAGGCGTTGCCATTCTTATAAAGGACCCTCTAAAGTATGAGGCGTTGCCTGGTATTAACGACCATGAGAGCGTATGGTGTAAACTATTCCTTGATGAGATGGTCTTCCTAATTGGTGGCGTGTATAGGGCCCCGGGCACTGGAATTAATTTCCTTGAGAAAATAGACGATTATTTGACAACACTTGTGAAAAACAGAACTAAAATTATCCTAACGGGCGACTTTAACCTGCCCCATATTGATTGGCACGAACTAAGCCCAGGCAGAGCGGATAGATTACATGGAGAATATTTGTTTGATATAATGCTTAAATATGGACTGACACAAGTAGTTAATGAACCAACCAGAATTCAGGGATCATGCCAATCTGTATTAGATATCTGCCTGGTATCTGATTACTTTTCGAATTACAAAGTGTGTGTAGAGCACGGAATTTCAGATCATAAAATGGTTATCTTGACACTAGAGCTGGGCAGTCTACGCTTTCAAAAAACGGACCCTAAAATTGTTTATGATTTTACACGAGCAGACGACACATCAATATTAGATTATCTCGAACTATCTTTAGACCACATAGATAAAAATAATGACGTAGATTATTTGTGGGGCTATTTCTCAAAAGCGGTCGCCTACTGTCTTGCAAGATTTGTTCCGAAAAAAACAATAAAAAGAAACAAGTCTAATCCATGGATAACACGAGACATAATTCACCTTAAACGTAAACTAAAACGAAAAAGAAAGCAGAAAAATAAGAACGCTCTAGAGATTGCTAATCTAAGCTGTGAAGTACGATCAAAGGTCAAGGCTGCTAGAACAGAGTTCTTTTCGACTACCTTGAACGATTACTTAAAGGATTCGCCACGCAGATTCTGGCAGTATCTGTCTTGTAAGGAACATAGAGTTAACGAAATCATAAAGGATGGAAAAGTATGCAGCAATCCAGCAATTGTCGCGACTGAATTTAATAAGTTTTTTCATTCTGTTTTTACCGAAGATAATGATCGTGAAAGTGATATAACTAATGTTACTGGTCTGCCTGAAACAGAGATTGTGGTCTCGTATGAGGGTGTTCTTTCTATGCTACTGAATATCGATGTAAAAAAAGCACCGGGTCCAGATAACATTCCAAATGAAAAAATTGTCAAGGTGCAGGCGAGCTGGTGTATGTTGATCATGATGTTTTAAAATCCTGAGACTGGGAAGGAAAATGAAGAGAAATTGTAAGACAGAAAAAAGGGGACAGGGCAAACGTCTCAAACTCAGCTAACAAATTTTATTCCGTTCACAGCTTTTATAGCCATCTCCCAAGGTCACCGTCACCTCTCACCGATACATTTCTCCCTTTCCACAAAGACCTTCTAAACCGCAAGAGTAAAACATTGCACTCTGTACCGACGTTCTGAACAAAAGACAAAAGAACAAAAACCTTCTAAAAGCCAATCTAGAAACACACACTTCATACAGTGACCTCTTGACAAAACCATTCCGAACAAAACAGACAAACAACAGCGCGACAAAAGGTTACTGCCAACGCACACAGATAGCTTCTCTTTCCATTACAACCAACAAAGATCTTCTAGTTTCAAGACCTTATCAATGTCCTCTGAAAAAACAGGCTAAAAAAAAAAAAACAGCAAACGTTCAAAAAAAAAATTATATTTTGAGAAACATTTTCGACTGGCTTCCTAGCTGCATTGATGCTTGACTTACGCAATTTCCCGACGTATTTATTCTGATAGTTTCCTTCACTACTCGTTTCATGTCGTTAGATTCTCTGTCTAGCACCTCTGTTCCTGACCAGTCAACTTCACAATTGTTACATTCCTGAATATGTGTAGCCAATTCCGAGTTCGACACTTTGTTTTTCACGTTCCGTTTGTGCTCAGTTAGTCTATCATTGATGCATCTTGAAGTCTGTCCTACATATTTGAAACCACAAGCCAACGGTATCTCATATACTACACTTTTTTCGCAAGATACTGACTTTTCACGGTGCTGTTTTTGACATCCTCTATGTCCGTTTTGAAACGGCGTCAGTCTACTCAACTTGAAGTCTGTAGTAAAAACGGTCTCGACACCAAACTTCTTGGCACACGCCTTCAAGTTGTGTGATATTTCATGATAATACGTTATAACAGCTCTCCGGTTTCCTGCTTCTAGCTTTTTCTTCACATCTTTGATATTTATGGACAATTGTCTTTTTATGAATGCCTCTTGATACCCCGCATCTTCTAGTCTCCTCCACTGTCTCTGTACTGCTTGAATCATGTAATGTGTGCACGACCTATCTAACGCATTTTTGACTAGTGACTTGACCACTCCGGCCTTGACGATCTTTGAATGACAGCTATGTTTGGAAAGTACTGGTTTTTGCGTTATCTTCCCGTACTCCCAGCACAACCCATCCCTAACATGAACGCGTATGTCCAAGAACTGTAGCACTCCTTCTTCAGGTTTTTCCACCGTGAACTGTAGTTCCGGGGCCGTTGATCTTACCAACGTTTCCAGAGATTCCGATAAACCATCCTTAAACGTGCAAATAATGATGTCATCAACATACCTTCTGACGAACCCTACATCTGATGCCATTTCATTCATTTTGTCATACACAACTCTGTCCATAGTGTTGAGGTAAATTTCAGCTAATATGGGCGCTACCGAGGAGCCTATACATACGCCTTCTTTTTGCACATAGGTTTGACCTTCCAATTCTAGAACAGTCGACTGAAGATACAGATCTAGTATCGTAAGGAAGCCTTCTACCGATATTCCGGACTCAGATTGAAACTTGACTAAATTTAACTCTAGAAACTCCCTCACCGCGTTCATTAGTCTTTTCTTTTCTAGAGAATAATATAAATCCTTAATGTCCATTGATAGTACCGAGCAGTTTCTCCCATGATTAACACTCAAGATGTGAATCAATTCTTCTGAATTCCTTAACGTAAGAGATTTCTCTAGAGGCACTAGCCCCAACCCTCGTTGCAGAAACTTGGACACGACCATTTGCCAAGTTCCATTCTCGTTTATAACTACTCGAAGAGGCATTTCCGGCTTGTGGTCTTTGAGAAAAAACTTTAAGCTTAAAAACATTTTTGGCTGACCCATTACTGCCCTCACCATTCCTTCCTTATCTTCATCCTTCAAAACCGTGCAAATGTTCTTTCTGAGTTTGGATAGCTTGCCATCCCATACCGAAAACAGGGAATTCATTGCGCTTTCTGTTTTCTTCTGAAAAACATGTAGTGGTAAGATACCAAATCTGCCTGATTTATCCGTCTGCAATAGTTTTAACGAACGTGTTTCCAATTCCCTTTTGACCCTGTTTATATTCCTGAAGTCTCGTCTTTCCTTTGGGTAAGTTTGCCCCATGAGTTTTTCCATTCTGCCTAGTGCTTGATCAACAAACGATACCTTTTCATCCTGATTAACCAATCTCGCTATCGTCTGCACAGATGAGAACACATCGAGCCTTGAAGGTTTGATATTTACACAATGCTTAGGTCCCTTGGCCAGGATGTCAACAGTTTTTTCCGAAATCCATTCATTACAGGGATTAACTACACTCAACTGCCTAACAGAATCACTTTGCCCCCTACGCCACCAATCCATAACAGATTCTTCCCGCACTTTCATCTGCCTGATAGAGTTCAAAACATGCGTCCTTTTCACATACCAGGCTCGATGAAAATGTGCCTTGTTGAGGTTGCGCCATTGATGAAACTCCTTGTGGTGGTTGAAGTCCTTCCCCAAAATGAGGTCCCAAAGTCTGTCACAGGCAACGCGAAGCTCCTGGATCCTCCTCGTGGTTCCTTCACGGTAGGTCTTGATGATCTTTTCTTCGTTCTCCAAGGTATACCACTCGTTGAAAGATGCTTGAATAAAACTGGGTCGATGAAGTTCTTGCGTAGAGATCAAGACACGCGACTCGATCAACTCCGCAAACGGCGAAACTTATCCAGTACAACGTAGGCTTCAGCAATCGTAAACGACGACGACAAGCGAATTGGAACACGTTCGTTAAACTATTGCAGACGGATAAATCAGGCAGATTTGGTATCTTACCACTACATGTTTTTCAGAAGAAAACAGAAAGCGCAATGAATTCCTGTTTTCGGTATGGGATGGCAAGCTATCCAAACTCAGAAAGAACATTTGCACGGTTTTGAAGGATGAAGATAAGGAAGGAATGGTGAGGGCAGTAATGGGTCAGCCAAAATGTTTTTAAGCTTAAAGTTTTTCTCAAAGACCACAAGCCGGAAATGCCTCTTCGAGTAGTTATAAACGAGAATGGAACTTGGCAAATGGTCGTGTCCAAGTTTCTGCAACGAGGGTTGGGGCTAGTGCCTCTAGAGAAATCTCTTACGTTAAGGAATTCAGAAGAATTGATTCACATCTTGAGTGTTAATCATGGGAGAAACTGCTCGGTACTATCAATGGACATTAAGGATTTATATTATTCTCTAGAAAAGAAAAGACTAATGAACGCGGTGAGGGAGTTTCTAGAGTTAAATTTAGTCAAGTTTCAATCTGAGTCCGGAATATCGGTAGAAGGCTTCCTTACGATACTAGATCTGTATCTTCAGTCGACTGTTCTAGAATTGGAAGGTCAAACCTATGTGCAAAAAGAAGGCGTATGTATAGGCTCCTCGGTAGCGCCCATATTAGCTGAAATTTACCTCAACACTATGGACAGAGTTGTGTATGACAAAATGAATGAAATGGCATCAGATGTAGGGTTCGTCAGAAGGTATGTTGATGACATCATTATTTGCACGTTTAAGGATGGTTTATCGGAATCTCTGGAAACGTTGGTAAGATCAACGGCCCCGGAACTACAGTTCACGGTGGAAAAACCTGAAGAAGGAGTGCTACAGTTCTTGGACATACGCGTTCATGTTAGGGATGGGTTGTGCTGGGAGTACGGGAAGATAACGCAAAAACCAGTACTTTCCAAACATAGCTGTCATTCAAAGATCGTCAAGGCCGGAGTGGTCAAGTCACTAGTCAAAAATGCGTTAGATAGGTCGTGCACACATTACATGATTCAAGCAGTACAGAGACAGTGGAGGAGACTAGAAGATGCGGGGTATCAAGAGGCATTCATAAAAAGACAATTGTCCATAAATATCAAAGATGTGAAGAAAAAGCTAGAAGCAGGAAACCGGAGAGCTGTTATAACGTATTATCATGAAATATCACACAACTTGAAGGCGTGTGCCAAGAAGTTTGGTGTCGAGACCGTTTTTACTACAGACTTCAAGTTGAGTAGACTGACGCCGTTTCAAAACGGACATAGAGGATGTCAAAAACAGCACCGTGAAAAGTCAGTATCTTGCGAAAAAAGTGTAGTATATGAGATACCGTTGGCTTGTGGTTTCAAATATGTAGGACAGACTTCAAGATGCATCAATGATAGACTAACTGAGCACAAACGGAACGTGAAAAACAAAGTGTCGAACTCGGAATTGGCTACACATATTCAGGAATGTAACAATTGTGAAGTTGACTGGTCAGGAACAGAGGTGCTAGACAGAGAATCTAACGACATGAAACGAGTAGTGAAGGAAACTATCAGAATAAATACGTCGGGAAATTGCGTAAGTCAAGCATCAATGCAGCTAGGAAGCCAGTCGAAAATGTTTCTCAAAATATAATTTTTTTTTTGGACGTTTGCTTGTTTTTTTTTAGCCTGTTTTTTCAGAGGACATTGATAAGGTCTTGAAACTAGAAGATCTTTGTTGGTTGTAATGGAAAGAGAAGCTATCTGTGTGCGTTGGCAGTAACCTTTTGTCGCGCTGTTGTTTGTCTGTTTTGTTCGGAATGGTTTTGTCAAGAGGTCACTGTATGAAGTGTGTGTTTCTAGATTGGCTTTTAGAAGGTTTTTGTTCTTTTGTCTTTTGTTCAGAACGTCGGTACAGAGTGCAATGTTTTACTCTTGCGGTTTAGAAGGTCTTTGTGGAAAGGGAGAAATGTATCGGTGAGAGGTGACGGTGACCTTGGGAGATGGCTATAAAAGCTGTGAACGGAATAAAATTTGTTAGCTGAGTTTGAGACGTTTGCCCTGTCCCCTTTTTTCTGTCCTACAATTTCTCTTCATTTTCCTTCCCAGTCTCAGGATTTTAAAACATCATGATCACCAAAATATCTCGTGGCTAATACTTCGTTTCACCTTAGCATGGACTAACTACAAGGGCTATGCAAGCGCGAGCGGCCAGCCTTGACTGCCTTTACTGGAGTACTTGATGTACGAGTGCCCATGCAGCCGCTCAGTCTTCATCTAAAGCAACTAGCTTGCGCTTTTTGCATGCGCGGCTAAAATAGTCCATGATAATGTGAGGCAAAGTATACTTGCTACTGCTACTGCAGACACTATACTCTGTTTCACCTTATGATGTACCGCAGGAAAGGCTACAAGCGCGAGCTCCTTGCTCTAGGGCACATGTTGGCGGCACAAGCTCTCGTGCATTAAAAGCAGCTCCCAACGCTATGAGCTCGCGCTTCTAGCCTTCTCTGCGGTACAACATAAGGTGAAATGGAGTATAGTACGTGCAGCGCGTGTCCCTACACTCGCAGCATGTTCCTTGGTGCTTGGATAATTTGGTAGAAGGTCTATTCACGGGCATGTTACGCGGCACTTATATAGAAGTGAAAGCACGGGCTCATTCGCTGTCTGTTCTGGAAAATGTTGTACAACAATACTTTTTTGCAGTGTCGTGAAAGTCGAGTGATTTGTGTGACTAATTTTGTAATTGTATGAATAATTCCTATGTTTTCGTCATTAGAGCTGTTTTAAAATGAACAAAATTTCAGAACAAACCACAAATAAAAACGTTTTACTCGTAATTTTCGCGCAGTGTGCCTTTTTTTGAGGCTGTTCAAATACGTTATCACCCTAAAAGGCTATGCTGTCGGCATTGATAACTCCACTTTTCTGCACATTGATCCCCGTTCCTTTATTTGAAGCTGGGTGGCGTTTACTGCCTGGGAGTGGGGAATACAGCAACTCACGTTTCTGAAGTCATTTTCGAGCAGTCGCGCTGATGACGGTACAAAGCCCTGGTAAAAACAGAGCACTGAAAGATAAAAGAAGAACGAGTCCTTGTATTGTTACAGTGCCCACAGCTTCCGTGGTCAATGGGCTTGTTTATAAGCACTGAGTTTTTTACACAAATAATAACAGTAAAGCAACTAACGAACGAATCTGTGAATGCAAAAATGAATGAATGAATGAATGAATGAATGAATAAATGAATGAATATGAACAAATGATTGAAAAAAGAACGAATGGGCTGTTCCTTACAAAAACGCTCATTCAGGGTATCGGCAATGCATCGCACCGCTATCAGTGGTATGGGATTGTAACCGATGGTCACAATAAAGGCAAGGTACACACGTGGCTGCCACATTAAAGCCCTTGTATATGTACGAGTGAACTTTCCGGGAGCTATCATCACTTACGGAGGTTCGGAAAAGCCCCCTTCCTCGTTTAATCCGGAAGAAAACAAAATAAAAGAAAGGAGGTTAGATAGCTTCCGTATTTTTTGGGAACCGTTAGCGTACACTATCTCCATTCCCTCGATCACTGAGAAGGTTGCACAAATGTAAAAAAGAAAGAGGAAAATGGGGTTGGGGTGGGGGGGGGGGAAGGGGGGATCAGCGAAGGGATTTAAGAAAACGTTCCTGAATACGTGCCGCCGCAAAAGAAGTGGCGGAAACGGGAGGGAATGACTTTAGGCCCCGGCTTCACACGCTTCCTTGAAGGCCTTTAACGGGGAGTTTTTTACTTCGCGAGGTGTGACGTTGAGCTTCTTTGTATGCGTCGATTTGAGGGCGTATGTGCGAACGCGCGTTTTGAGAATACGGGGAGCTCGCTCTTTTAGTCATGTTAAACTTGCGCGCGGCGCTGTATTTGTGTATGTCTCTTTCCGCGACGGCACATCTAGTGGGGCGTATGCGTCGGCAATAGGTACTTGTGTCCGTGTTTATGTAGGGGCATGTTTGTGTTTTATTGCATCGACATTTGGGAAACCATGACAGTAATTTTATTCATAAGAACGATCCATAAAATATTTTAAAAAGCGGCAAGCAGGCGTTTATGCTACGCGGTGGGCATCACACGTGTCTGTGTAGACAAGCTCTGACGTCAGAGCAATTTAGATCCGGCTCACCCAGTCAGTGGCCGAGAAAAAGCTAGGACACTCGTCATCTGTGGTGTGTTTGCAAAATGCCGGCTGTACCTCAACACAGCAAACTTTATCTGTTTCTTTTTTTTTCCTGGGGATTTTTTGTTTGGAGGCTGAGCAGTGCGGACGCACGGATGGTTTGATAACGGTCGTCGACGGACGTGGTGACAGGACTTTTGCCTACCCGCGGACTATCGGATTTTTCTCCCGAAACTACCGGCTGGCGATAAAGCGAAACACCAAGTGTACCAGCACTGCGATTGTGAATGCCATTGCCATTGAGAATTGGAGACTTGAGGGAGCCTTTGGAAAAGGTCGACTTACTCAAGGGCGTCGCAGGGCTCGGGGTGTGCCAGATGGGCCACGTGTGGCTGTGTAGCATAAAGATCACGACCGCAAAGCAACATTTGCTCAAATTGGGTTGGCTTACTGTAAAACGCAAGCTGTTGCATTACGGTGGACCCTAACAGGCAAGCATTTAGGGTGAAGCTCTACTAGGTGACCTTTCGACGTGCCCGACGAGGTGCTCCGCAAGGCCTTGAAAGAGTTCTGGTCCGTCGGCGAGGTGATCAACCAGGGAACAATGGCGAGTGGACGGCTTAGAGTACATTGAGTCAACCGCACGAATCGTCCCACTGACGCTAGACGAAGGAGTGAGGACGGAAAACCTGCCTCACCAGCTCAGAATCAACAGGGGCATTATCCTCGTCGTCGTACCTGGTCGCGCACGGCTATGTCTGCGGTGCCATCGGGCAGGGCATAGTCGTCGGGACTGCCGAGTGGCCCGGTGCACGCAGTGCCCTGGTTTCGGCCACGTCGCTCAGGATTGTGTGCGGTCGTATTCCAGTGCAGTAGTCAACCGAGCCATAGACGAAAGTCAAGATCTTATTATAGACGATGCGGAAGCGTAGGAGGCGGTGACCCAGTCGTCCAAACCATCGGAGTCGACTGAGAAAGTCAAATCACTGAGCCAAGCTGAGGAAACTAGGGCAGTGGACGTGACTTCGAAGGACCTTTCATGTTTGCGGCAACTCCTGTGGGAACCAAGAAGGGAAACAGGAGACTTCAACGGTCACACACACGCATGCAACTTCGGCGGAGACTGTGGAGGGCCCCGACGCCGGTGCCCAGGTCAACGACGACGTGTTGACCATGTAACAAGATCCCGTGAATGAGAAAAGAAGGCTAGACAAAGCTGCAGAAGATTTCAAGGAACCCGGGGCTTAAAGTCCAAGGGCCGCAATGGCAGCTGCCCGCAAATAAAGAGACGCTACGCCGGCAAGCTGCGGTCCTCGTAGCTGACCCGCGATGGGTGTCTACCGCAGTGAGCCTCTGCCCGGGATTTGTGCTGCCCCATGAAAGAGTGACAGGTAAGCCACGACAGGAGGGACTGACGACACGTGCTCCATGGTACTGCTAGCGTCTGGCCTTTGCATAGGAGCTCAACATTCGGGGTCTCGCGGTGCGATACACAGTGTCAGCTTAACGGCGTTCTTACAGAGAACGATCGGGATGTCCAAGCAGTTCAGGAAACCACAGTGGAAAGCGAGAGTCAATTTCATGTGATAGTGAAACCTTTTACTTCGCGGTACAACGAGTGCGTGAGCCATTCTGTCGGCAAGTAAAGGGGACGTTGTTTACTTTGAAGCAGGCAAGCGGAATCATTGAAGAGCGCGTTATATCTGCGTATCAGGGCAACTCGTCCTCTGCGACCTTTCGTTTTCCAATTTAAAGGGAGGGTGATATCTATTTACCCATCGAATGTGGAAAGTGAGCGGCGAGTATTCTTTAAAACTATTTCGAACTACCTCGAGACGGACAGACTATTTATAGTACTTGGGGATTATAATTGTGTTTGTACGAATGAAGATCATTCAGGTCAAACGCGAAATACAGATAAGACCGGACTATTGTTAAACCAATTAATTAAAGATAGTGAGCTCTAAGATGCACAATGCTTGGCCAGTGGGTACCATGTAATTTTCACTTATTATCAAGTGATCAGCCACGCCAGACTTGATAGGGCCTATTTCTCAGGAGAGATAGTTTAGTAGTGACTATGCCGTTCATTTTGTATCGTTTACCGACCATTTTGGGTAAGGTTTAATGTGGGTCAACGCCAGAAGTATGGCAGTTTTTCGTGAGAGTCGTGGAAGTCCAACACAGAGTTGCTGGACAATAGTGAACTAATTGAAAGGGTGGAAAGTAAACTATGACAAATGAAATCGCGCCGTAAAAATAAATTTGTAAAGAGTGGGAAAGGTTTAAACACCAAGTAAGTATACACATAATACAAAGCGCATGTCAAATAAAGAGGAGAAGACCGATAAGTAGAAATGAGACAACGGCTTGATATAGAACTCCCTCTTGCCGAAGACGAAAATACACCGGGTAACACATGACAACAGCACTATTAAGGCCAATCTTGAAAGAATTGATGATGAAAGATATAAAAGGGCGATTGGCCCCAGCCCGAGCTGAGAAGTTGCTGGTCGGAGAAACGCCCACGAAGCGGGACTTCGTGCTAGAAAAGAAATACGCCAGCAGTAACCGAATCGCGATCTTATACAGCAAGCATTTGTGGAATGTTATACGACCTTGTTCCATAAAAAAAACACAAAAAATGACTTGATGAAGAATTTTTCAAACTTTACTAAAGCTAGATAGCGACGAAAATAATCCCTGGAAAATTGTAACAAGGGGCAAAGGAGAAACACAAATCTCCAAACACAGCTACGTGACCGGTGCGAGGCCGAAAAAATTCGCCTGGTCCTGGTATCGAACCAGGGACATCTCCATTTCCAGTGGAGCACTCTACCGACTGAGCTAACCAAAAGTTAGACATCAGTAGAGCAAACAGGTTTTATCAGCTGCCACCAGTTTAATACCAGCAAGGGTGAACGGCTTACATTTTAAGGTTATGATTATAATGCAATTAATTGCAATGGTGCAAGCGAGCTGGATAAGAATGACGAAAATAATCCCTGGAGAAGGGGAGCAAGTGGGACAAAGGACTAACGCAAATCTCCAAACAAAGCAGATGACTGGTGCGCGACCGAAAAAAAAAATAATTACATTATAATCATAACGTTAAAAAGCAAGCCGTTCACCCTTGTTGGTGTTAGGCTGGTGGTAGCTGATAAAACACAATTGCTCTACTGGCGTCTAACTCCTGTTTAGCTTAGTTGGTAGAGCGCTCCACTGAAAATGGAAAGGTCCCTTGTTCGATACCAGGGCCAGGCGGATTGTTTTCGGTCGCGCACCAGTCACCTAGCTGTGTTTTGAGATTTGTGTTTGTCCTTTGGCATCCCGTGTTCCCCTTCTCCAGAGATTATTTTAGTCATTCTTGTCCTAGCTTGCTTGCACCTTTGCATTTACCTGAATTATAATAATAAACTAGATAGCTACACCGCGCAGTTTTTGGAAAAGCGAATCATCGCAACTGAGATCGAGAGAGCGATAGATGAACTCAGCAACGGAAAGTGGCCGGAACACGACTGGGCTCAGCGCAGCATTTTAAGAAAAGTTTAAGCCGGAGATTGCGGCAATGCTGCATCTCATTTTTTGTCAGTATCATCAGGACCATGAGTTGCCGGTGTCTTTTCTGTCCATACATAATGTCCTGATTCCCAAGAGTGATGACGCCGCTAAGTTCCGTAGTATTAGCAAGTATAGGCCGATTACTCTGGCCAATGTCGACTATAAAATTCTAATGAAGGTGTTAGCACGGAGGTTGCAGAGTGTAATTTGGAAAATGTGTAGTGCCTCATCAGACTGGCGGGATCAAGGGCCGCTGTATTTGTACAAACATATACTCTGATAAAGCATTTTTGAAGTTGGTGATGCGGCGTATCGGCAAATAGCAATGATCCAGATAGATTTAGAAAAGGCTTTCGACCGGGTGTTTCAAGATGGGCTTCTTTTTGTATTTTAGAATATGCTGGCATTTGTACAGTGATTCTTATTATGCGTAAATATGGCCTAGTTAAATTTCACAACAAAGCGTATTGATTAATATATGTTAGTTCCCAAATAAATGTTCGTTTGTCGGTGCCGCAAGGTTGCCACTTATCTCCATTGCTTTGCGCAATCTATTTGGAGCCTCATTGCCGATACGTGATCCAGTGTAGAAGCCATACGAGTATTAATTCTTCAGTGACACACCGAGGTCTCGGAAGCCGTTAGCACTAACGAGAAGGTTTTGCGATTTCACTGCTTGTGCCGTCAACTGGTCTTAATGCTGGGCTTTGGCACGGCGAGTGAACAACTGCGCCAAGTTTCATTGAAAATGTTCATTGGTCTAGCGTGTCATGCAAGTACTTGGGCGCTCCCCTTGAACATTACCGCGAGTCTGCCGGATATTGGCGGGAGGAAACTGTTAAACTGAAAGCGTCAGCTGAACAGCACGTGAGGAAGGATGTTTGAATTTTCGCGCGAGCGACTATCTGTAATTTGTTTTGTTTTTATATCAAAGCTGTGGTACGTACTTCATGTGCTACATTGTTCGCGAGTCAATATTCGCCGTATCAACCGCGTTTTCGCAGTGTTTATCTGGGCGTCTCAATGGGATCAAACAAGCCGAACGAAACTTTTCTTCCGCCCAGAGCGGGCAGCGTCGGAATCTGTCATGTAATTATTCGTCAATTTGTTTCTGGGTTCACGTTTATACGGAACTAATCAGACCCTTTCATTCAACAGTGATACAAACCAAGCTGTTTTATGTGTTACCGGGTTTTGTAGTGTCGACTTACCGTGGGCACTACGGACCACCATGGTGTTTCGTGAGAAAGGTAGTATCTGCCTGTAGTTTTCTTTTCGGACGTTTTTCCTTCGAATATCTGTCATCAGTATCGCGCAGATGGTTTACACAGGATCTCTTGGATGTTCTGATGATTACACCCAAATAGCGGTCCTTATACACTGGAGTCTCAGGAACAGACGTACTACAACGTCATAAAAAACACTGCTTCCATCTGTGGTTAAAACATTTTTTTTAATTGCACAGTGACACACTGTCAGTAAAGACATTTTTAGAGGATAAAGAAATTAACATTTACTGGACGGTTAACTGTACGGTTATGCAAACAGCCGCAAAGTATTGAACACGTTTTCTTGGATTGCTTGGAGGCTTTCCTTTAGTGGGACGTGCTCCAGCGAACCATTTAAAAGGAACCTATGCTATCACCACACGGTATCCGGTTTTTAACGATTGACAGTTTACCGGTGACATACAATATAATCATGCTCTTGAGACTCCACAGTATAGGGGATAGTAGAATGGCAGTGCGTCACACGGACGTAGACGCTCGCACCGTTCGTGAATACTTTACGGAAAATGTGAAACGACTTCGAGAATGTTATAAGGTGATAGATAGTGGCTTGAAGCGGTTTCCACTTTTGGATGAATTGGCAACCTTAAAAGTACTTTTAACCTTAATCTATTGTTGCTCACGAACAAAAAAAGACGAGTTGAGAATCAGTTGAACATTACGTGTATCTGTCGTTTGACACAAATAATATCGTCACTGTGTTTTTGTTTTTTTTATCTCGCCAGAGTTCATCTCGTGTACATCATCCCATTGCAAAATAATTTTTTTTTTAAGTCATCAGTAGACGTTGGTTTTGGCCATTGAGAGCGTTTGGCTTAAGGAAAACAAAGAAATGGGTAGAATACTGTGAATTTTTAAGGTGCGTAGGTTTTATTACGTGCGGTGTAACCATCACGGCGTTTGTTTTTATTTATAAGGTGGTTACAAGCGGACCTTCCGTTGTAACTCAAGCCGGAAAAATCGGCACCTGCATATAGAAAGCTCAAACTTTCATCTACTTTTTACTTGCTGTAAAAAAATGAGAGAGCATATAGCTTCGCCAAAGTCAAGGTGAGGCGCGTTTGCAGACGACCAAGTTAGCGAACTCTATTTACTGTGGCGCCATATCTCCCAATAGGCGCAGCGAGCAGACCACGTACTCCGGTGTCTGCTCGCAGCGCTTATCGGGAGATGGCGCCGCAAGTTAATACCAGGTCGCAGAAAGCATGTATTACAGAAGCTTCCAACTTCTCGATCGGAGTAACGTGGTAATGGAGTAACGCATTTGCAAAACGAGGCTGCGAGCTGGTGACGAAAACGTTGATCGTCCGCAAACGTCTTCTGCCCTTCCTCCTGTTTTCCTCCTCGCCACAGCGAAAACGCAGCGTATGTGCACTTGCCACCAATCGCTGCAGGCGGTGTCCGCCATTAAATTGCAAACGCTCCCAATGGTTTGAGATTAACCCTCTCTTCAATGCAGGCTTTCTAGCAAGTCGATAACTCGGTCATCTGCGAACACGCGCAGACCTGGACTTTGATAAAGTATTTGCTCTATTCGCTTTTTTTCAACAAAGAAGAATGACGACTATTTATATATTTATTCATTTGGTTCTTCGTGCCTCAAAACGACCGAAGTCTTTGTATGAGGCACTTAAGTGCAAAATACAACATGCTCACAAACAGTTATACATTCGTAACAACTGCACGTGTTCCACGCATACAATCTTATAGAAAAGGTTTAAAAATGAAATGGTAGTATATGTGTCAAAACAGTGACTCAATATCACGCTTAACATGTTTCTTAATTAACAAACGAATATCCACAAAGTTGGTTGACACGTCAATAAATGTAGGTTGCATGCGGGTGGATATAAGCTTCTCCCGATGAAAAGGATGAAATGGACCGGCATGTCTAATAACACGGATAGGTGCGTGGAAATTCACTGAACATAACGTAGCACAATCAAGTTGACCGTGAGTAATTCTATTTAAAAAATATACGTCTCACAGGACTCTTCTGCTACATACAATTTGTAAGTTGAGATTTCTAAAAACGTAGGTATAATTATAAAGAAAAAAAAAAGACGTTGAGAGTTCTCTGTAATGCCGAATTAGAGCGCAGCTCTTGGAGGAGGACGGGAGGGTACGAAGGGAGAATCACGCGTGACGTCACGAGGGTAAAATTTTCCGCTAAATTTGTCGGAAAATTTTTCAGGTTGAGTGGCGTCACTTGTGACGGCAAATGACGTCACGTGCGTCATTGTGGAAACGTTCCATACTGCAACGCGCAGTTACGCCGACGGCGACGGCGACGGCGACGCCGCGCCGGCAACGTTCGCCTAAATGTTGAGCTCTAAAAACTTATCATGGAAATACTGATCATAAATCATACGAATGAGCCTCTTCCGAACGTGTTAAATTTGTTCCGATTCGGAATATGTAAGTTAGTTCCAATCAACAGCGGCCACCTCAATCCTGGAACGAATGAGGCTACAAAAAGAAAAATAACACGCGGCAAAACTTGCTTGCCCAGTTCAGATTCGGTGAAAGTTTGCGCGTTTTACGTACAGGCGCCGATATTTTCGGCACGTTTCACGAGTTGAAGGTCCGCTTGTGCCACCCGATAGACATTTCCATCGCCCGGGCGATAAATGCTGAGTCACTGAGCTGTGGACGTATCCGCAGCGTCTGACATACCGTACTACAAAGTTACAGCGCATGATCAGGAGGCGTTCCACAGCCCAACAAAAAATAATAGCAGAACGCCAAAGGCGATATTTTTAACGGCCTATACTATGACATGGAAATGAAATGTCTCTATGTTAATCCACGGTACGTGTACTAGTTCTTATTGATATTTTGATTCGGTCGTCTCTCGAGCATTTTAACGCGTTTATAAGGATAACTACACGACATAGCCACATCATGTTGTAACGAAGTACTCTAAAGCAGAAGCAATGAGTCGGGGACAGCTTAAGGACGGCCAGGGCACGGCTGATCATGTTCGCATTTCGTGCTTCGGGATTGGCTGTGCGGTGTTTTTATAGGCAAATTCCGTAATCTTATTGACTGAGGAGAGAAAATGATATGCTAGGGTCTAACCACGCCCTGCAATCTTTAAGCTCCAAGTGACTATAGTAAGAACAGGGAGGTACATTTTTTATGCATTATTACGCCATGACATTTCACTTTTCCTAGAAGTTTCATTCTATTCTATTCTCCATAAAATAAACCTCAACATTCATTGCAAAATTTCTATTTTTTGAACTGTACTCTTTCTACGTTTTAGCAGAAAATAAGAAGTATAATTGAATTCTAATTTACATGTATATGGTTAAATAAACAGAACTTCCATTTCATTTCATTTATTTATCCCTTAAATGCCCACGTGGGGCTTTACATAAGGGGGCGGGCAGTATTTCTAAGATTTAAGTACACGGTACAAACAAGAAAAACAAACAAAATATAGCAAAAACGTCAGTTACGCGCCGTAAAAGGTGGCAAGTGCTTCTCTAAATTTTGAAGTGTCTGATATGGTTACTATTGGGTCTGGCAGCTTATTCCAATTGGTAATGGAAAGCTGCAGGGGAGAAAATTTAAAGGTATTGGTCCTGGGAGTGGATAAAAATAGTTTGCAGGAATTATCTAAGCGACGGGAGGTATGAGGTGCGGGTATACAGTACAAAGTTTTCTGGAAAGGAAGATGGTAGTAAAATTTATGAAGAATAGTTAAAGCGGATACCGTCCTGCGCGTTTTGAGAGAGGGAAGACCAAGTTGAGCTTTAAGAGTGGTGATACTAGTAGGGAAGTTATAATTTCGATGAATAAACCGTGCTGCGCGGTTTTGGACTGCTTCTAACATATCTTCTAAAAATAACTGATGGGGATTCCAAACAGATGAGGCGTACTCTAACTGGGGACGGACAAGTGAGGTGTATGCTAATAATTTAGTTTCCTTGGAGGCAAGGGAGAGATTGCGTCGCAGAAAGCCGAGTGTCTGGTTAGCTTTGCTAATAATATGGCTTATATGATTTTCCCATGAGAGATTGCTTGTTAAGTTAACACCGAGGTACTTGTAAGTTGGTACATTTTCTATCGTATTACCGGAAAGGGAGTATTGAAAGTTTATTGTGTTATGTTTCGTAGTAAAGGTCATTTGTTTGGTTTTATTTACATTGATTTGCATCTGCCACCTTTCACACCAAGATTCAATAGCACATAGATCAGCTTGAAGCTGCGCACAGTCAGAGTGATTGGTTACTTTAGAATACACAACACAGTCGTCAGCATATAACCTAATTGAAGACTTAATTAGCGAAGGTAAATCATTCACATAAATGAGAAATAACAAAGGACCCAGCACGGTTCCCTGAGGTACACCAGATTTGACCACTATAGAGGACGAGCAACTGTTGTTAAGGGTGACATACTGTGTTCGGTTTGAGAGGAAGTTAGCTATCCAATTAATCAGAGTTTCATCAATTTGAAGCGATCGTAGTTTTAATAATAAACGTTGGTGAGGAACCTTGTCGAACGCTTTGGAGAAATCTATAAAAATAGCATGAGTTTCTGCGCGAAGATGTAGGTTTTTATGAATGTCTGTTACGAATTCGAAAAGTTGGGTGTCACAGGACAGAGACCGCCGGAAACCGTGCTGGTTTACAAAAAGTAGACCATTATCAGCCATGTAGTTCATAATATTTGAGTAAATGATATGCTCCATCAACTTACTTGCAACACAAGTGAGAGAAATAGGCCTATAATTGTTGGGGCAGTCTTTGTCACCGCTTTTATATATTGGGCAAACCCTAGCATGCTTCCAGTCAAGGGGTATGTTACCGGAGTCAATAGACTGTTGGAATATTCTACATAAAAGAATACTAGAAACTGATTTGGTTAATTTGAGCAGTTTAGTTGATATATCGTCCGGGCCTGGGGCAGAATTATTGGGAAGGTTATCGATTAGTTTCTCGATGCCAGGCGGGGTGATAGAAATAGAGTCCATACTGGCTACGGTTGTATATTGAGGGATGTGGTCGGGTAAGGGAAAAGACTCTTCAGTGAAAACGTCACCAAAATAAGAGTTGAGGCTCTCGCAGCTTTCTCTTTCCGAGAGTTCATTTCCGTCTGAGTCAACAATGCGGGGGGATGGTCTAATTTGCTTAGGTTTTATAGTTGACCAGAATTTTGGGGGTTTGTTTTCAGTAAATTAAAGAGGTCGATATTAAAGAACTTATGCTTAGCTTTCTTAATTTTGTACTTACATCTCGAAGCGCATTCTCGGTATTTAGACCACGCTGATGGGGTTCTAATTAGTTTTGCGCGGCTGTAGAGCCTTTGCTTTTTTGCTCATTTAGTTTAGAGTAAAGTTCTATGCAATTCTTTCGAAAAGTGTTAGTACAAATCTAATTGGTTTAAATTTAACTCGTGTACAAAAAAGCTTTCTTAAAATTTTATTTCATTTTATTACCTTAAGGGCCTCTCGAGGAAGGCATAGCATAGGGGTTGTCGAATTCAATTTTGTATAACACTGCAAAAAAAAAAAAAAGGTCAGGAAACAACATTATATAAATATTATTCAAAAATTCTGGAAATCTCACGCGAAAAACATTTGTAATAACTACTAGTTACCAAGCTTGAAGCAGGCTATTCCAATCTACTATGCAGGATGGAAGGGTGCGTATTTAAATGTATTGGTTTTGCAAAAAAAAAGGATCCGCTTTACAGAGGTGATCGAGGTGAGAGGAAATATGGTGGTTCGGAAAACGTTTGTGGAGACCACGGATTATAGTATAATCTGTGTGTAAAACAAACAGTCACTCCTGAGGTGCTTTAATATAAGTTAGGTTTTTCTGCTCCGAGGTTGCTCAGAAAATGCAGCCTCTTCGTTCCTATGCTGTTCCAAAATGTTGATTTTCCTTCTACGAAACTTGCTCCTAAGCCATTTTGGTCTGTCTCACCCCGTTCCTCGGCCGGAAGCTGGAACGCCGCAAAGAGAGCGACGCTCGCGCTTCGGGACTTCTGTTGTCAACCGCCAGAATCGCGACAGCAGGACAGCCACAACCCCGTGACATCATTTGTTGCCACTTGGGGACCTATTTTGATGTATGGGCGAGACGGGTCGCCAAACAAGCTGGTCAAAGACGGATTGTGGGCCCCGTGGTTTGCGGCCCCCGGGAAAAGGCCTTGACTCGCGTCTTCCCGCCGCAGAACATGTCCCTGACGGTCCGCGTGCGGGACCTGGAGCGGCTGCTGGACCAGGAACGGGAGTGGCACGGAGGGCCCTGCAGGCCAAGATCTCCCAGCTGCGGACGGAGATCGAGGACGAGCTGCGGGGGTTCCAGGACCTGCTGGACATCAAGGTGGCCCTGGACCTCGAGATAGCCGCCTACCGCAAGCTCCTGGAGGGCGAAGAGTCCCGGCTCCACATCACGCCCAGTGAGTCCGTAGAGGTGACGCGAGGATCTAGGGGAGGTGGGGGGGGGGGGTGATTTGAGACGGGCGCAGAACGCGGCAAATTGCGTAAGCGCCGACATCGGTGGTCCCGAGAAAAACGAAGACTGGAGAACCAGAGCGGATAATAGGTAGGGCGTGCTCGTTTTGCCACGGCAACTTGAAGTCATTAGAGCGCTTGTAAACTTTATCTTGTTTCATACGGCGGCCGACGTCGGTGTTTTCTTCTGTCTATACTCTGTTTCATACTTACTGTGCAACGCTGTCAAAGCTTCTGGCGCGAGCATGGGGCTTGATCTCGTTGATCATTTGCACGCGTTCTCGCGCAAACAAAACCATAGATGAAGCCACGCGCTCGCGCCAGTAGCTTTGACAGCGTGGCACGTTAAGTATGAAACGAACTATAAGTACTAATTAAAGCTGGAAAAACAATAGGCGCAGACCTTGCAAATGATGTTTTCCAGCTTCTTTGTCCGAAAGCATCGCCAGTGATCTGGGCCCATTGGGAACACCGTCTGTGCCCCGCCATTCCAAAGCGGCCGCAATTCATGCGACCTTTCTCTGTGGAATATATCAACTCTTTCACTGATCTAGATGGAAAGGTTTCGTGTATTTTGGCCACTTCGGAACGTGGTGGTCCCGGTAAGGGCACATTGCTGGCGACGCTTTGTTTTACACAAAACATTTCTTTGTAAGAATCAGGAAAACCTCGCCCGTTTTTGTTCTCTTTGCGCAGTGCGTAAAAATGATGTTGACGACCCTTTAGGAGCAACTCCTACTCGTCGTGGCAAAACAAATGTGCCGAACCTATTGGTTGCTTTCTCTCCCCCCCCCCCCACACACACACACTCTTCAGCTGCCCTTGCAAAGACGCTTTCAGGCACCCTCCAGTACCACCTATACGAGAAGGCCTGCACATTACGTTGTCGTCTGCCCTTAATACGGAGGATCACGGCTCTGTTGGTGCACATGCGCGATCGCCGGTTTCTTTTCTTAGAATCGAAAGGGCTCTCGTTAAATCTGCTAGTGTAGAGGGCGCGTATTTGGGGAACTAACGTGAGCCGTAAAACGCGGGGACCACTAACGCCCGTATGAAGTAAACAGCAAACAAGCAGCAATGTCGTGGTCGTTTTGACGGTGTTGTGCGGCGCGCGTTAACGGCGCGGTGCCAAACTCCGATCAGAGGACACTGCCTTTAACTTATGCTTTTCTTTGCACCACCCTTCTCGCGTGCAAAAGACTCCTCGCCTTGGCGCTCCTCCCCTATTGCGTGCGAAGGGACGCAACGCTCGTCATGTAGCGCAGTCAAGGTCGGGCAACGGACGCGAGTGTCACGTTGACCGCATCTCCCACACGCGGTGCACCGTGCGAGATCCGAACGGCACCCTGTCCCTCTCAGGCGCGTCTCCCAGCGGCTCCGAGAGGCTCTCCAGTCCGCCGCTCCGAGCGACCAAGCGCAGGCGGACGTTCCTGTCCCACCGGGAAGAACAGTCAAACTCCGACGTGGAGGTGACCGCATCCACAAGGGGGACCTGGAAGTCTCGGACCACTGCCCCGACGGAAAATAAGTCATTGTGAAAAACAGGGGCACCAAGGTCGGTTGACGTCGCTCTCTTTCCTCCCTCTACAGCCCCCTAGATGTCTCTTTCATAAGGCCGTGGTGCCGAATTTTTGACGTCTTCGAAAGAGACGAACGTGGGGCATAGGTCGGACACAAGTGCTGGGACGGCGCTCGAGTTCTCACCGATTAGAGACGAGTGTTCCTGAAAAGCTGACGTAGCGCTTGACCAATTCATGCCCCGTGTTTGCCTTTTATGCGACGTATAATATTTACCACCACTGCCTTCTATCTAGCAGCTGTTAAGGCTCGTTCACACCGACGACGCGATCTAGACGCGCGATAACATTCATCACAAAAGTTGCCATCGCAGAAAAAAGCGACGCCATTCCATCAGCCGCTAGATGAATTTTTGCAGTGCTGTCTAGTCTAGGAGCTGCTGAGCATCAGCGGCGTTCGGAGCGAGAGTTGTCCAAGAAGCGTCTACTGCGACTCGCTCATCGCGCTCGCCAGTTTGACCATTTGATTGGTTTGCGATGCGATTTAGTCGCATCTCGCGAGTGCTTTACATTGCCGGTGTGCACACCGCTTGGAGGTTGGAAGACGCAGCACAGTCGATGCACTCGGTTGGTCTTGTCGACAGTGGCGCACGCGCGGAAAGATTGGGAACGTCGTGACCTTGCGCTTTTAAAGGGACAGTGCCACGAAGGACGAGCCCCTGTTCTAAACGTCAACCACGTCTTGGCCGCACCACGGAGGCGCCAATCTTTTCCTCGAAAGAAGCCAAAACATTATATGAAAGGAATAAACCTAATGTCAATATGTCACCGTGAACTTAAAAGCAGCGCCGCTCCATCGAAGTACGGCTTAACCTATCCGGATTTCCCTTTTATCCCGCGCCTATTCAACGCCTCTTCAGATCGGGGAGGGACAACTGAAACGGTGAGGCTGTAATTTGTTGACGGCACAAGATGACGAAGCTCACAAACACGCCGTCAAGAAAAACGCGACGTCATGAACGCAATGCGTCTCGGGAGCTTCTGAGACTCATTCCATTCTGGCCGTTACAGTTGTCGCTTCCTGATCTCCGCAGGAGTTGTATAGGCACGAGAGAAGGAAAATCCGGTTCGGCAAAGCTGACAGGATTCGCGCGCACGCAGCTTGCCGCAGTGCTTCGCGGAGCGGTGCTGCTTTGAAGTTCAAAGTTATGTGACGACATTGGGTTTATTTTTTTTAAATAATGTTTTGGTGTCTTTAAGCAAACAAAAATTGGGGTACCTGCGGTTTGGCCGAAACGTAGTTGACATTTAAACAATAAGATAAATGCTAGAATTTGGTCGCAGTATACCTTCAAAGCTGCTTGATTGACCCTATTGGCTTGTAGCATAGCTCCATTCGTACTTAAGGTAGAACAAAGTCTAGAACCTTTTTGATGTCTTATGCATTTTTTCCTGAGCAAAAGTAATTGTGGTGTCTATATCTCCATACAGCGGGAAAAAAGTCTCCCCAATGGGCCACTGTAGACGAGACATTTAGCCAGTACAGTACGACCGCCAGCCTGTGATTTTTAACGTGCATCACGCAGTAGTGGCACGAGGCTGCATGCCAGGATGCGATGCCCATTCAGATCGGAACGGACAGGGGCGTGGATTGAGCCCACGATCCCTGGACTCTGCAGCACGAGTTTTAACTGCATAACCAGCGGTACTCTAATACTATCTGCAACCAATTTACTCCTCCTCTCCTAAGAGGCAGGAGCATTGTTATCTGTAGATTGTGTTGTCATTTGCTTCGTGTCGTTTGAAATGACACTTAAATGACAACGCAATTTCGATTGCGATAATGTTAGAGGACAACATTTGTTTAGATACGCTTTATTTTCGTTCGCGTTTCTCGAAAGCGCCCGCGACGATTAAAAACATTCGTAGTTAGCTTCACCGAAGCAAAGTGTTTTTAGAATCTCAACAAGTTGGAGCGTGCTGGTACGTGGCATAAATAAAATGAAAGCTTTACTCTCGGTTAACTTTGAAGATGAGGTACAATCCGGAGCATTTTAAAATCTTGAAGTGAAATAAGCGCCTGTGCTAAGTTTCCGGAGTATAATGTGGGGCTTAACTTCGCTTTCCGAATTGCGGTACAAGTTTGCTAGCGCGGCTGGCCACTCGGTTGCGAGGAACTTTGGTATGCTCTCGTATTTCCGGGCTCGAAACGCCAAGGAACCAGCTCCACTCCCCGTAGACGACGGTCCAACAACGCGTTTGCTGATCCTCGCAAATGCGCCCTCGGTTGTTTTCTTTTTGCAGGAGGTTCCGCTGGCCGGCTGGCGGATCGACCGCAAGTCCGGCAACGAGGAATTCACCTTCCGGTTTCACCGGACTCACGTCATCCAACCGGGAACCACCATCACCGTGCGTAGCAGTTCTCGGATTTACGTCTGCCGTCGAAGGCACCAGTCCCATTTGTTTCATAAAAGGAGAACGAGGCTTTAGTCGGTTCATACATTGTCTTGCGTACAGGGACGGGCGTAACTACGCCCTGGCTTGCTTTTTCATGGACGTGCCCACTTTCTGTGGACAGTTCCAGTCGCGACGTCTTTAGTATTTAAACTCTGTTTTACTTTTAATATCGACCACAGGCTGCGCTACTCTCCTACGAAGCCGGTCAAGCGGCGCCAGAAGCGCGTCGTCCCTGCGCTCGTTGCCTTTAAGCGTCTGTTATCGTCGGCTACACCAATCGCGCGCAATAAACGCGCCAAAATCCCGCCCTCTTTTTTTTGCGCGATTGGCTTAGTTGGTGCTGGCGTACCCACAAAGACAACGAGCGCTGCGACGGCACGTTTTTGGCACTGCTTGGTTGTCTTCGTCGAATCGTCGCGTCGGCTGCGGTAGGACTCGCAGTGAAGCGGAGCAGACAGTGATCTCGCGAGAATTCAAACTCGGATATTACGAACTCCCGGTTAATTCGGACGAATTTCAAGATTTTGGTTGTCCCGCTATGTCTTCGATGCATTTATAAGCTTCTTAATTCACGCAGTGTTTTCGCTTAGTTCATACTATTTGTTCATCGCGGCGGGTTGGCTCCGTTGAGGGCTTGGCTTCTTGCCGAGCGCCCGTGTGTTGCGGAAAAGCAATACCGCCGAAGCTCGCGGCCTTTCCTCTTCCGCTGTACACACGGGTGCTCGGTGAGAAGCGCACTCGACGGAACTAACACACCGGGATGATGCAGGCTTTTCCGTCCTGACAATCTGCTTTCAATATTCGTTCTTTTTTGTGCAGGTTAAATTCGATATTAAAAAAAGAATATTTGCTCATAGCGAGCAGATTTATAAATTCCATCGATTAGGATAGCTGGCAGTTTCTTTAGGTTTAATTTTATGTCAAATCGGTCGTTCACGTGCCACCCCCAGGTAGGCATTTGGACGTTCTGAGGCCATGGTTCACAGATATTGCTGTATTAAAACTAACTAAGCTTAGAAGTGGACAAGTGGAAGGTTGGAAACAGCCTTCACGAGTTTGACTGGATTTTGTTTAAGCATGGTAAAACGGTAGTAAAAGGATCGAAGAAACTATTGGATAGTCGATTAGAAATTACTATGCCAAAACCACTATTCGCTTCAAACTTCACCAATGTTTATGTGTGTGCCTGCTTATAAATATGGCCTGTGTCGAGGAAAGTAAAAAATTTGTTTGGCATGTGCAGCTATTTCTAAAGAAAATTGCTACTGTCGCCGTCTGTTATATTAGATGAACTCCTGATAATTCAAACTTCTGATATTTCAAACTGAAGTTTAGTGCCTCCTGGAGAACAGAAAGCACCTTTTTAGGTTTGCTGATACAATCTCCATGGTCCTTGACTCTCCTTCAGTGCAAACAGGCCTTTTTGGTGGCGGCTATATTACGGCAGCAATGCTTTTCTTCACGCAGTGCATAGTTTTCGCAAGTAGTCTCCGCAGGCATTGGTGAAACGGTCAATGCATCAGTAAGCCTGTAAATGCTGGTAATGTCAATTGAAGTACTAATACAAACCCTACTGTAACAATTTTTTCTTTCTCGTAAACCATGAACACAGACACGGTAAATCTCAAAACGAGGGGAAGACTGGACAAGAGACAAAGACAACACCCGACAAAGGACAGCCAAAAACTTGGGAGTTTAGTTTTTGTCCTTTGCCCCTCCTTTCACTCGCACTAGGTTTTACGATGTCATTCTTAAAGGGATACTGAACCAAACAATTTAGTGTCCATAATAGGTGGCGCACGTCTTTCCACAAGCCAGCAGCCGCCGGTGTGCGCGAGTACACGCAACGATATTGACGTCATAGCCCCCATTCGCGCTTAAGATGACGGTGAGATGTATGGGCTTTGGGCCAAAGGAGAATAAAGACAGGCTATTCATGTCCACAAGTGAAAGCGACGTGCGTGTTAAACCAATTGACCGGTTACCTTTTACACCAGACGCCACTGTGGAGATGAAAAGCTCGTCATTATTCTCCATTTCCTGGAGCCCGCACATTTCACTGTCATCTTAGACGTGAATGGGAGACTATAACGTAAATTTCGTTGCGCGCACTCGCACACACGGCGGCTGCTGGCTCGTGGCAAGATCTTGCGCCACTTATTATAGACCCTGAAATGTTTTTGTTCAGCATCCCTTAAAAGGAAGCTGAAGCGCTTTAAAAAAATCTGAGTTAGAAGCGAACTTCTACTATTGCTTTTGTCCCGTGAATTCAGTTATCGCACTTTCGGCCAGAAGTAAACGTAAACCGCATATAATTTGAAATGTATGTGCAGCGATTGCCGTACGGTATGCAGCGAGCCTTCCTGCTGCCTGTTATCCATCGAAAGCGTCGCGACGTTATAGTCGGCCTTCCCGAGCGAGCGTAGTGCCGAGCAGGGTCATTTGACCCCGCCGATGACGTCACATTTCGTTAGTCTTACAGCGATAGCTGTCATGGGCTCTTCCCACCACTTCAAGTAACGGCCGTTGTTGTAGTTGGCGATGTAGGACACCCGTAACCGATGTTGCGAAATCCTAAAAAAATCCTCCTACTACAGGATTCGCACGGGTCCTGGAAAACCCTTTAATTGTAAAACGACATTTTCCAGACCTTGAAAGACCTGAATTTCTAGCTGCGCTTGAAAGCTCATGAATTTCGCAATGATAGTCAGCTTATTATTCTTTGTGCTATGACACTTTTAAATAATCAAATTTAATTATTTTTTTTACTGGTATGTTAACATAAATTTCGAAATTTTAACGATGATTTTTTTATATGGTGCATTTAGACAAATTTAGCCGATGACCGTTAAGTGCCTGGCAACAATTGTAGCAGTCTCAGTGGTTCCGGATCCGGTGTCGCGATCTTGTCGCTCGTTCGCCTTGTTCTCTCGCGTACTGTTTGCTAACTACTGGTTTGCTTGTTCCACGTCTGTTTTACGCTGCACATGGTGGACATAGTTTGAGTTGTGCGCGATGCCTGGGAGGTGCGACTACAGACACCGAGAAAGCAGAGGCAACAGGTGGCATCACCTACATTATCAAGTCTAACAGCCTTAGGAAAACGGTGGAGACGAAGATGCAAACATTTCTAAACATCGACCAGATAATCAAGGCAATAGCTACTGAACCCTTTACTAGCACCTCTTTGGGAAATGCTACATTTCCTAGGTATTGTGCGATAAAAATTCCGCACTGAATTTCGAAATGTTGTTATATTATAAACTTACTACAGTACTGGAAGGGGTCCTTGAAAAGTCCTTACACATCTTTAAGTGTTATTCAAAACCTTTCAATCTTTTTTTTTTGAAGCCTGTACGAGCCCTGTACTACAGTCCGTTGCAACTCAAGAAGGTAGGGTGACGAAATAGAAGGCCGGCGAGGAGGAAGCAGGCGAAACGCTAGAGGTTCCCCCTCTCCTTTCCAGCGTTTCGTCTGCTTCCTCCTCTCCGGCCTTCCTTTGCCTCGCCCTACCTTCTTGAGTTGCGACGGACTCTAATGAGATCGAAAAAAAAACAAAAAACTTGAGGCGCACCTATCTTAAGGTGCCATAGATTAAAACGTAGTTTTCTTTTTCCAAGTTTAAGGATTTTTTTTAGCTTCCCTTTAAACCAGGTTCCGTTTAAATCAGCTTGCCCGCATTCTTGTTGGAGTTTACCACATTTGGGGTGAGATGACCACGACTCATCTGAAGTTGGGATGCTGTGCAGGTCTGGAGTTCCGATGCTGGTGCTACTCACAGCCCTCCGACGGACCTGGTGTTGCGCAACCAGCAGTGGCCCCACGGAGAACGGATGCGCACGGCGTTGCTCAGCGCTGATGGCGAGGAGGTGAGAGTGCCTTTGGTTTTGTTTTTTGTCATTGTAGCTGGGCTGCGCTATAGGTGTAAATTTTTTTGTGAAATCACCCGTTTAGATACTATTTCTGATATGCCTTTATCTGTTCTAAAATGGGTCAATAAAGTTTACGTTAAATGCAGTCTTCTGGAGCTTTCTTTCGAAAAGCCTATTTATTCCCCAGATGTAGATTTTGTGTGAAAACCTGTTATGCAGCTTTTTCTCTTGCCATTCATTTACTGTGAAACCCTTGATGTTTGCGGGCCTCTTACGTTTGCGAATTTCGCGAATTGTAAGTTTGGTTAACTTTAGTGGGGTGCGAATATTTGTATTTTCTGTAGAGGCGAATTCCAGCCTTCAGAAATCGCGAAATTTAATGGTCGCGAATACAACCCCGCTGCCCAATTTACGAAAAATTGAGGCCGCGAAGATGAAGGGTTTTACACTACAAAAGGGAAAATATTGGTCTTCATAAAACACTTTCATCTAAAATGTCATTCAATGTGCGTAATTAAATGTTAAAAGTTTTGTTTTTAGATTTGAATTTATGTTATAGTGCCGTATTTTGGTGAACACTGATTGATTTACCTTTGATTCTATACCCAGAATAACTATTTGCGCGTGTTCATACTGTGTCCTTCATCAGTCAGTGTGTGTCTCAAAAGTTGCTGCTCCAATGAGCTCTTCTCTACATTTCTATTGCCGTGTCTGGTTGAGGGTTTGAGGTTCTAAAACTTGCTCTGATTCTATCTATCTCTATCATCTATCATTATATAATTTTCTAGTTCCCCTTGGGCTCTATTTGCAGAGGTGGTACAGCTGCACCAATTGTGCCATTTCGATACATTCAAAATTTCCTGCGCCTAGCGGCGCCAAACGCGTGGAATCGACCAGCACTACGATGCTGTGCAAACCGTCGCGGTGGCACTAGATTTAGCAGAAAGGAAAAACCTGGTCGAAACCTTGGCTATTCCATTGACAGGTTACGCAAGCCGCTGCTTGATTTGTTGGTTCAGCCGTATCTATCCATTTATCTATGCATCCAATGGATTCAATATGCACATTCATAAATCCTAACCATTTTATCGTTCCATCATACATCGTACATGTTACGATCTGTGGTGCATGTAGCATTATTGATCGAGAGTCGTGCCTTTTCAGTTTTAATCAAAATTTGTTCCTAAAATAAAAAAATATCCCTGCACAATTTCAGGTATTGCACAGTAAAGTTCTATTGAGCACTTTCAAACACTTGTGGTAGAAATCTAGTTTTCTATATCCCAGGAAAGTTTAAACACTGCAAATAAAACCGTTATAGTTCTAAAAGGACGTGAGATGTCAGCACCTGTGTACGCGGTTTTGGATTTAGGGGATGGGGTTTCGTACGTGTACTCGCGGTCGTACAGGTACGGAGGTCACCTTGCGGGGCGGCTTCTTTGCTGCGCTACACGTACGGAAATGACCCTCGAATGGTCTCGGCGTTTCTGATGGAACAGCTTCGAGAGTCTAACTTTCGTCGTATAGAAGCTGTTGGCCGTTTTGAAGCCCTTGGCCGTATTGAAGCTTTTGGCCGCAGTCACGTTGCTCATGTACGATACGAAAGTGTACTTTCTGCTGCAGACATTACGACAAATTATATCCAGGCACGCTTCAAGCACGTTTGCTTCGCACATTTGAGCGCTGCAAACGTGTCTGCAGACAAGTTTTGTGCGATTCACGTGGCTAAACCCCCGTACAAGAAAGAAACTTGCCTCGGATGTGTCTGCAGTCTTTTTTGTACAATGAATTAGCAGTGTAACCGCAACTCTGGCGATTCTGCGGCGTGTTACGGCTGACGAGCTGACGCGCGCGTCCGTTGCACCTCCAGGTGGCTCTCGGGAAAACCGGCGGCGTGAGTTCACGCGCCCTTCCGAAAGATCATCCGGCGTTGGAGGCTATTCGACGGGGCGCGATCCCCTTTTCCACGAGCACGTGAGTACCCTGCCTTTTTGATGTGAAAGCATTAACTGTCCCATGGAGCGACCTGACGTCATCAGCTTTGAAGCCGCGCCAAACGGCACCTAAACTCCTTTCTCCAAGTGAAGCCGGCTCCAGCTTTGAAACCACTCGAAAAGCCTAGCCAAACGGCACCTAGTTTCCCCGATCCCAAAGGAGCGGTGTAAAACGGATGGATTTCGGCTTCTTTCCCATTGGCTTGCGCGCGTCATAGTTTCAAGAAACGAGGCTCGCATTAGCCGCTGCGCGTCAGTTTCAACGATCGCCACCCCATGATGCTGCGTGCCCTCGAGGCAGCGGCTCCATCGCTCCACGCCCAAGGTCAGCGCGCCAAGGAGAGCGAGCTCGCGCGCTCGACCCTCGACGCATGTACGCCGCAGACGGAATAAAAGAGCGGGAGTGGCACGCATGCTTTCGCATTCACAACTCATGAGAAGTGCTTAGGTATATTTTTTAGGGATCTTCTGATTTGTTCTACAAATTTGTGAAAAGTGTTTTGTTTTGCATAGTAAGTTTCCTTCAATGGGACATGGCTTATTGATCTATATAAAGAAAAAAATTAATTGGAACAAATGTAACCTTTCTTGAGAGCATAAATTCTTAAAAATAAGTTCCGGGGACCCAAGGGGCTTCCCCAGAGTGCCCCTGCAAGTTCGAATTCCGGCCGGGACGGTTGCATTTTGAAAGCATCCCCGGTGGTCGAAATTAATTCTCGGTTCGCTTTTGGGGCTAGCCAGATGCCCTTTGATGTCGCACGTGAAAGCGCCCGTGTTTGTCATTCTCCTTTTAACAGTTATTTGCCAGACCCAAAAAATCTATTGTTGTGCGACTATGAGGTGATCATTCCCTAGGATACGTGTTATTGTTTGGTAGTGTAGGCTTGTTTACTGCTTTGGACGGGCACTAAATCATGTTCTGCGATAGTTTATTTATGGCTATAGCTCAATACATGGGCTCTAAGCATCCTAAGAAACCAAACGTCACATTCGTTCGTGATGATTCCTTCATTGAAATTGGTATTAAAGATTGATTACCCCGGAACTGCACACACCAGATGCCGCCGTCGGACGAAGAGAAGGGCTTCTTTTCCTCCGACGGTGCCTTTTGGCGTCTGCGATAGTTCCGAGGGAATTGACCTTTGATATCGATTTTAATAGAGAAATCTGCTACACACAAATGTACCGATTTTTTTTAGGATGTTTAGTGTGTATAGATTGAGTTGGCACCATTAACTACTGTATAACGTGGTTTAGCGCCCCTTTAATGCTAGAACTAAAAGGGGCTCCTAGAGTTTGGAATATTTGATAAGCCTAGTTGTGGAGGAATAAACCAACACCACCGACAGTGTTCAAGGCCCGTTTGCTAGCATTTCGGCGTCATCACAGCGAGATATTGCTCGGACGCAATTACCGAGCTGGCGCTATCCCGGCAGGATAACGTTACCTGGAGAAAGAGGGGGCTGTTCGCAGGCTTTGAATATTTTGGTTTGTGCTGGCTAAACTGGCATTTCAGTCTCCGCAGCAGCGTACTTGCACACTTCTGGCGGTTGCGAGCGTTCCCGAGTGACCCAACGCCGGATGTGGCTCTTTCTCTTCGTCGACTTTCATCAGTTGGAAGTCTGTATCTTTCAGACCGGTTTAGTAGCCTCCTCGAAACTCGGATTAACGAGCTGTTTTTGAAATAAGCCGTTATCGCCGGAAGGTTTGACTACTCCGTATTGAGCGGATCCTAGACTCTGCACGGATGACAGCTTCGTCTGTACTCTGCACGTGCGCAGCCCTGAGACGGCACGAGCTCTCTCCTGCGTTACCGTCTGCCTCCTGCAACCGAAAGTTGCGACGACGTCGCGCATGCACCGAACGCTTGGCGAGATGAGAGATCGGTGTATTAAGGTTGTTTGTCCTCGCTATGAAATCGCATTAGTGTTGCGAAGGCTCGTTGCACGCCGTGAAAGTAACGAACTTTGTAGGGCCTACCCAGCAGTAGTCATCAAACCAAGGTTAGCTGCAACGTTACTGGTACATAATGACGGTGCTTTTTTCGCTTTAACATTATATTCTTGGGAAAGGCTGGAATATAATGAGCCACATTCTGCATTTCTGGGCCCTGAGTCAGCTATGGGGGGCCTCAAGTGTTAGTGCGGCAGATGCATTGCAACATTTTTCCAACTTTTTTATTGCTCTGGCGGGCATAAGAGACTGCATTTCTTGGCACCAGGTGTTGCCATGGCCCGTGGACTGGTGGCGTTTTCTTTTTTTTTTGTTATATAAAATGCAATTATCCCAGAACTTCGAGGCACTCCTACTCGTGGTAGTCAGTCGTAAAAAAGATTGTGCGGGAATGTTTTTTCACACGTTGACGTTTTTTTTTTGTTTTTTTTGCGGTCTTTGCAGGATCCCAACGACCCCAACCGCTGCTGTTTGATGTAAAGGCAGCAAGAAAAAAATGAAGTCATATTAGGTGTAGCGGAAACTTGGTTCAATGTATTTTATTGGTTATATTCCTTTTGTCTTTTTCTTAACCCATGTCTTTTTATTACTGCATTTTTCCATCCTTTCTTATTCGAACATCAAAATATCAAGACGTCGGCGCGGTCCCGAACCTTTTTTTGCCAGCGTATTTTTTTCTGGCGTTTTTCTTTCGCCATCTGTCTTTGCATTTATTATATTTTGAAAGAAGAAAGAAAATGACATATTGTGTAAGCACATTAAACTGTCCAAAGAATGTTTAGGTAACTTGTTGAGTTCATCCTCTAACCCCATTGTGTGCGTGCTTTTCTTGCTATAGATTCATAACATATGTAACCTACGTCCCGTTACATTAAAGTACCTGTCTTGTTCGTAGCGTAGTGCTTGTTCGTTTAATTAGTTTTGTGGAGAGGGGAACCAGTTAACTTGCAGCGAACTCCTGCATGGTGTTTGAAATGGTTTTCCAACCTTGCTGTGTTTGAGATTAAAAGCTGCAGTTTTTAAACTTTTATTGCTATTAGAAAATATAGTAGTTGCAACATCACTGAAGTAGGTTTCGGGAAAGGGGGGGGGGGAGGGGTTGGGGGCAGTTTGTTTGAGGTTGAACGAGGCAAAGTTCTTTTTGCAGAATTTTGAAAGAAATTGCACTCTTTCTTTCAAGAGCTAGCATTTTCTGCACATTATTCTGCAGCCCTGGCAGCGGTTTGTAGCTCGTTTGGTAAAACGTTTTGGCCAGTTTGATTTAGGCAAATCGACCCCGGTCTGTTATAATTGTAAGCGCAGTCATTACTAAGATCAACATAAGTACCTTGTCAATCATATTTCTTTATTTGCCAACTGTACATGTGAAGTGCCTTTTCCAGAAAAGCAGATTGCTTTTTTGCATTGTTTTACATGCACGACGGTGGTTAACCTATTCTACGGATCACGCTGACTTTGTCCTGCTGTTTATTAGAGTGCGGGCGAGTGGTGTAGAGCATTTAATTGTGGTTGTTTTGGTTTTGGCTGTTTTACTCGGAAATGTCGTCCGTTTGTTTCACCTAGCAAAAAAGAAAAAAAGAATGACCCTTTTTTTTGCTATTATGTTTCAATTTACCGTGCGTTGGATCAGAGTACCATATTTATGCTTGTTTTTTAAATGGCCCAACTGAAATTGCTGCATTTTAACAGTTTGGAGTTTGCACCGGTTGCTGTTGAATGATGTATGCTAATCAGAAACAATGTCGCAGGAAAGGCTATATAGGTTGTTTGGGGTCCGTCTCTAAATTTTCTTCGTAAAGGCTGCAGGGATCTTGTCGATCATTTCCCTCCACTCGCGATTTTAGCAGTTGCAGTGTTCTCAGGCGTGCACACTTGTACGCAGTCGTTCATGTTAATGGTTGCCGAGGTAATCGCACTGCTAACACTACTACCATTTCACCTCCTCCGCGATCACAACTAGTGAGTTTACATTCCTAAAGACATTTTGTCGAAGTTTCTCGTTACTTTGTGTGAACTTCTCGATGTTGTGCCCGCTAGATCTTTCTACAAGCTTCTTCATATAGCGAAACTGTGCAAGCCCCTCAATGGAAACCTTTTGACTGTACAAGGTTCCATTTATTTTGTCCTCTTAAAATAAAGTGTCAAGTTTTTTTTTTTTTTGTTCCATCTTTGGGTGAACAACAGTAGGTGCTACGAGCCATCGGAGCAAATTCAGTGCTGGATTGGCTGGGATGGCTCCTAGCATGGACTGCAATCCATCGTAAATGAAATAAACTGTAGGGTAACAACTCACTTTTACTGCATTTGTCTTTGTTTAGTTGTGTCGTTGCAATCGCCTTTTAGATGCGGAGCATCTCTTGCTCGGGTCTATGTCCCGCGGCCTTGCAGTCCGCACTCACACTACGCACGCGCAACTCTCCTCCTTTCCCTCTTCTCCAACAGCTGCGCGTTACCTCTCTCCGCCCTCTCTCTACCCAGCTGCGTGCACGGCGCGTGCGTTCGCTTCTACTCACACCGCGCGCGCACGCGCAACTCTCCTCCTAGTCTCCTCTCCTTCAAGTGAAAAAAAAATAAACGGCGAGCGGCGAGCGTTTTAAGCTTCTCTGCCGCGAGCCGCGACGAAGCCTCGCGTAGGGGGTAACGCTAGGGCAGTCGGTAGCGCCATCTCCCGACGTCAGCACGCAACTGACTCTTTCCTCGGGACCAACACGATGCTCCGCATCACCCCATGGTTCCCCTCGGGAAGATGGTGTAAGTTTTTCTCTTGCCTTGGATCCGAGCGCAAGTGTTCGCGACTTGCGAACTCGTTTGTGTTAAAATATGTTTCGTGTATTTTTTCTTTTGGTGGGTAGCATTTGTTTTAACAGAAAGCTGACCCTATGGTGCCAGGTTTCACTTCCACGTCTAACCCTAAGCCTGCACTTGAGTCTTATTTAACCGTGCATGGTCTCTGCTACATCAAGTTGGTTATATACTATTATCAGAGTTTTTTCAGAGTATCCAATATTTTTATTCGCAACAAAACGTGTTTCGCGCTCCTCGAAGAAAAAATCGTCTAGCCACCCCGTCTTCACGTGTCCCTGTCTGACGTTAACCGCGATTTTGTTCAAAGTGTTCGTTTTTCGGGGCATCTTTTTCAAGATGTTCAAGAAGTTTCGTGGTGGTATGTGACCTTTGCAAATTATTCGATGGTCTCGAACCGTCGCCCTGAATTTTACTGAACAGATTCGCAATTAAAAGTTTGTTCATTCGTACCATGGCTTTGTCTCTTTTTGCGGCCGACTTGCTCTGCCTCAAGAACGGTGTTTGCTGCGTTAGATTGGTTCTCAACTGTCGTACGCAAGGTATGTGCCAGTGCTTACCCTCGTACGTTGTTTTGCAGTTCTTCAAAACGATGATTTAACTCGGAGCATGTGGGCCGTAAACTCGCACTGCGAAATCCGAGGATCGTGGGTTCAATCGCCACCTTTGGCTGTTTCCATTTGGATGAGCTTGGTGCGGGCGTGCGGTCGAGTATCTCCACTCAATGTTACTCGTTGAAGATCCCACGCTAGCAGTGGTGCTGCACTGGCTAAATTTCTTGTCCACAGCCAAGACTCAAGACTCCCATTGGGGCTGACTTGACTTCCGGCTGTCTAGACGTTCACAACATAATTTTTGCAAAATGTGAGAAATCCGATTTCTTTGTTAATTGTAGTACCAATGCCTCGTTCGGGACTTGTCAGGCCTCTTCGTTTCATGTTGCGGTAGACCCATTCGAATCTTCAAGAGCTCGATATCGCTTCAAATAACGTGCTATGCGATTTGAGTCATAGCATCAAACATAGACTGTACTCGTCAGTTGGGCTTCGAACTGTGCGGAGGAGAGTCGCCAGTGACGGTAGACATTGCAACCTCACTTCGCCGCAGCGCACTTGTGTGCTCAAAAATAAGCACCCTTTTTGAGTGGGACTGTGGTCGTGCACGTGCCTTAGTACAATTTAAATCGCTCCAGTATTTATTGTAAACTGCGATGCTCTGGCAAGTCGCGGGCATTGGTGGCTGTGAATTGGTTTCTCAAATCTGGCCTTTTAAAGAGGCAGCTTAGTTAGTTTTTTAATCCTTTATTTGATAATTTATTAGGATATATTCAGCTTTCGAAAACAGTCTTTCGCGCGGAAGCTTCGTAATGGCAGGAGTCTCCCGAGCACGGATCAACACTCTCGATAAGTGATAAACAAATTGTGCTTCGCCCCTAAAACCGGTTTGCTCTGCTAACGTATAACGCCTGGTTGGCTCAGTTGGTAAAGCGCTCAACTGGAAATGGTGAGGTTCGTGGTTCGATAGCAGGATCAGATGTTTTTTGTTAGGTCGCGCACCCGTCACCTAGGTGTGTTTGGAAATTTGTTCTTTTTCCTCCTTGTTTTCCTCTCCAGGCCCAAAGAGCCAAACTCTCCAGGCCCGGAGAGTTTAGCTTTTAAGCAAAATCCTCGACCGACTCACCTGTGCCTTGTCTAAGGCCCCCGGCTGCTTCTTTAGTCACTTAATTTGTGCCACAATGTTTACTATAAAGATATTCTATGCGAAAAAAAAATGAGTGCGACTGCCGTTTTCTAGAGCCTTTGGTCGCCCACAAGGGGCACTCTAAAATTGACGTTTTAATTGTTTTTTAGTATGTTGTGTAGTTTTTCTTGCGTTCATTTAACGCACACAAAGGGCACTCTAAATTGAACTTTTAATCTTTCTTTGTATCTCGGGTGTTTTTCGTTTGCTTGTTTGTTTCGCTGAAAATATATTTTTTTTGTCATAGCGATTGCGTGTAAACAAGGGTGCTTTCTATCTTTATATTTGCAGTTATTGTGCTATTTTTTTGCATATTTCTTCGAGTGAAAGTACTGTTTTTATTTTATTTGTTTTCATTTCGCCCCAGTCTGCACGCCATTGCCGAGCAAACGAAGGGAGGGGCCTCGTCCATCCAACCATTGGCATTTTGCCCACCCCCGTCATCTAAACTTTTTGCGCAGGCGAAATAAAATTGAAGCTGAAATTGAAAAGATACACTTTTAGTTTCGTTTCATTTAGATCCACAACTCATTTTCTTTTCAGATTGTTGCATGGATAGATAAACGTATATTGAAACCAGATAAGTGGTGCGATTGCGCTGAACGGGATGGCCCTTGTTGGGGCAGTAGGGTAGTTTGCGGTAGAGTTACAATAGTTTGTGAGACGATGAGAACGGCAGGGAGAAGTTTCGGTAGTCCTGCCCACGGCGCGAGCTTCTAGCTTCGATGACGCTTCGGCGCCTCGTGAGCCTCAAGCGTGCAAGCGCAGTCAGAAGCACGACGGAAGTTAACTGCTCGTGCTCGATCCGGAACATAACAAGGACTCGACCCGCCGTTCTCATTTTCTCAGTGACTATGGTTGGAGGGTTTTGCTGATACCCGCGTTTATCAAGAAGATTACAGGTGACGCGATGGCGGGCGGTGTTTTGTATTGATTACGCGCACCTATACGAGATGGCGCCACCAATCCACTCAGCCGCGGCCACCTAGCCGCGCCCGGGTTCACGCTCTGCGCAGAGAAGACGAACCGACCACTTTGGCCATCAAGCCCTGCGCCAAGTCGGGGCTCGAATTTTTTTTACAAATAAAATGATAATGCTAGTTAGCTTTACAAAGGCTCGGCCACCAATTTGAGTAGGGATGTTTCTCAATTCAAAACTATCTGGCACTAGGGGAACCCAAAGGTATACTCGCACGCAAGGCCACTCACAAATATGTGTTTTTGTCGCCACGTAATTCCTAGGCCTAAAAGCGGACGCTTTCTTCCATCTCTCCTTCACAAAACTTGATGACAATGTTTTGCGACAGAGACAAACTAGTATTTCCTCATCAAGCTTTGTGATACCCGCAGTGTCAATATTTCAATTCAATACTTTTTTAATAAAATGAAGTGTTCGGTCTAATATCCTGGGACCGGCTACTTTAAATGAAGTAATTAACAGTATGAACGATATATGATTTCCAACTATATAATCAGTACACCATGAATAATATTCTCAAATAGCATACACACAAAAATAAAACTTTAACAGGCGATACAAGCGATTAAGCAGTAAATACGAGTTGCGATCAAAAAGTTCCGGGACTGATTTTTTTAGTTTAAAAAGAGAGGGCAGCACAGTTATGCACGCGCAGCAAGGAAAGGAAGGGACCTTCGTGTCTCGTTCAACCAAAGGGCGTCGCTCTGTAAACGTTTGGAGCATCGCTACACTCGTTTTTGTTAGAATATGCATGGGCACAATGGCGATTTCATCGTAGACTGCAAACAAGATCGAGAGAGAACACAAATTCGGCGTGAGACTCGGCAAATATTTAAAAAAAGATAAACTTTTGAAATACTTCTGCAGGCTTCTGTCAAAAAGCGGTGAATTCTGCGAAGTGTTTTGAAATGGCACTCTCACTTCAGGAACGGCAGAAATCGCTCGAAGGCGAAGAGCGGTAGGGCGATCTCATCAGACATCTCCTTGACTTCAGTGACATTCTGCCATTTTTTAGGTGCGAGTGCCGACTCAAAACACTTCGCACACCCCACTGCTTTTTGACATAGGCCTTCTAAATCATTTCCAGCGCTCTTTGTTTTAGATTTGCCGAGTTTGACGAAAAAGTTGATGTTCGCTCTCACGTTGGTTTGCAGTCTATGGAGAGATCGACTTTGTGCTCGTGGATGGGGTGACATGAACTCGTGTAGCGCAATTCCATAATGTTCACAGAGCGATGACCTTTGATCTAAAGAGACACGAAGGTCCCTTGTTTCAACTCCTGTGCGCGCATCGCTGTGTCTGTTTCCCCACTTTTTACGCTGCGAAAACCAGTCCCGGAACGTTTTGATCACACTTCGTACATATGTAGATTTGGAAAATAGGTTACTGTAAAGCCTGATGTACAGATTGCGTGTTGACTTCATTTGACTGCGTTGCGGCTGCGAGAAACCAGGACATCCCTGCCGCTTATATCGCGTGCCAACATGATTCCTACGAATTGGATTTCATAAGCCATACGAAGCACAATGTGCCGGTGACTCGGCTTTCGGTTCTCGACGCAACGCAGTGAAACGAATTCAAACGCAAGTGTCTGAACCGGCCTTAACGTATGTAATAAAATTACAATAAAATATATGCAGCTATCTTTCAAGAGCGCATAGCGCGTTTTTACCTCTGAATATTGCCTAATATATTGAGATTAGTCATCCGTCAAAGAAAATCAACGGAGTGAATTTGATGCCCCCTTTTAATTTTTTTTAAGTCCGGCCAAGAATGTAAACCTTTGGCCATGGCCAAACAAAGTAGAGTGTAAAGAGTGATTGTCGAGTATGCTCAGTAACCCAGTTCGCCACTGGTCGTGTCTTGGACAGTTCATTACGACTGCGTTTAACGCCTTCCACGGGTTGGCCACACGTGCAGCTCGGTGTTTCCACCTGTTTGATTCAGCCGCCAGTGAACGTGACATCTAGTCGTCGTAGGCGATGTCGCCTACGATGGACGCGATGTACACGACCACTGCGGGACCATTCGGTTTGGGCTCGTGAAAATCAACGCCTTGACCTGCATTCGGCTAGTGGCTCCTGCCCAATCGTTTCGATGACGGGAATAGCCGAACCTTAGACTGTGTGGAACAGGCCCGCCTGTGCTTGCCAACACCAACGTGAGGCAATGAAAAACATTGGCGGAATATTTATTTATATAACTATTTATTTATTTGTTTACCCTCAAGGACTGAGGCATTATAGAGGGGAGTGGTTACATTTCATAAGATAGTGCAACATTAGTACAGAAAAATAAGCGGCACCTACTTATACAATAAAAGTTAAGGCGTTCTTGAAAAGATTGTGATCTTCGATTGCTGCCGTCACTACGGGAAGGAGATTCCACTCATTTGATGTGCGTGAGAAAAAGGACTGAAAAAGCGTTAGTTTTGCAGAGTGAGATTCCAACCTTAAGAGCATGATCTAAGCTGAATGAGATATACGGGGGAGGCAAGATAAAATCATGGCGCAGATATGGGTGAGGAAAAAGCGTGGGAAATAGACATAGTCGAAATAATTTACGGCGAGATGCTAAGGTTGGTAGGTTGAGGCTATATTTCATAGACCTTACGCTGGCAGTTTTGTTATAGTTAGATAGGATACAACGAACTGATGAATAAACGAACGAATGGATAAAAGTCAATAAGTTTGCATATAATCGGCTGCAACTAACATTGCGGCCTTTTTTGGCTTCAAGTTAAAGAGTTGAACGCTGCTTGCTTTTGCGAATATTTTTTTAGTCTGCTTTTGCGTGGCGAAAAAGATAACGCTTGTTTCATATGTTAATAACATGAACAAATAATTCTGAATAGTATTTACAGAAAGTACAACCATGGTTGTATCGCCCTTTTCATCATCTCTCGATCATATTTGATAAACTCGGAGGCATATAGAATGTGTTGTGAATGAGCTGGACACATTCTCTGTGTTTGTGTGTGTGTGTGTGTGTGTGTGTATGTGTGCGTACGACGGGCGTGTGTGCGCGCATACACACGTGTGTGTAGGTGTTTATGTCTGTATGTGTATAACGTCACGTGACGTTCCTTTTTAGAGCGGTAGCTTTATGGGCGACACTCTGCAGAGATTTTGTCCTCATCCGTTGTCGTCGCCGCGAGCGCAAAAAATGAGAAAACCTTTCTTCTCTGCCCTCTTGTCGAGAGTAGAGGGAAGTCGGGACATCCCGTCCGCCGCATGCCGGCGCGACGCGAGCGAAGAGGGCAGCTCTTGACGTCCCGCCAAGAATTGCACGATGAAGGGGGAATTACCGTGTCGTCTGCTTGAAAGACTTGTTTTCAAACATTACTCGCGTTCTGCGAAATCCCACTTTGGCAGTATCTAGTTGCTACGGGTAATGTTGGATGGTTGTAGAGAACTTCCACCGCGCGTACCCACTCACTTCACGGATCACTGGAGGCAGTCGTCAGTGCCATCCACGACGCCAACCACGACGGCTATGAGAATTAACCACGTCGCACCTTCGTCCTCAGGTACGTGACGGCGCCATTCCACCTGGCATTGCGCGACCGCCGCTACAGGCTATCGCTTTCGTTTCTTCGCACAATGTAAAACAAAAAATAGGATTTTTTAAAATTTTTCTTGCAATTTAAAACATTGTGTATTGGAGTTTTCGTTAGAAGTGCTGCGTAAGCGTTAATTTTGAACCCTAGTGCAGTTAATATGTTTGCATACTAATGTTTGATACACAAAATGTCTTCAATTTGGGTAAACGGTTTGTTCCGACTCAAGATTTGGCTCCACTCAAATGAGTCGCGGTCAGATCTCAGCACTCCATCCCCTATTTTCTTGTAGGCGCCGCCATTTTGGTGCCTAGTGCAGAGCGGACTGCTTTGGCAATCGTTATGACACGAATATGCGACCTTTCGAGCTTTATATTCCGTGTCAGGAGTTACAGGCTATATCGTTTTGCTTCTCGCGGACCTCTTTAAAAATCAACTCCACTCAATTCTACAAAAGAAAATCAGGATAATGAGTGATTTAACATTAAAAAGAACAAATAAAAGGTACTACGTCATTTGCTTCGCGAAAAATTGTAATATATTTAATTAAATGTTACTTAAAACGTGAGAAGTACTTTAATCCGAACTTCGGCTCCGTCGGGCAAGGTTGGCCTCGGGCCGCCAGAAACATGGCTATACCACGTGGTACAAGGTATCACGTGATCTTCTGCGCCACGACGGGTGGGATCGTGGCGGGCCACCGCTGGAGCGGGCATGGGCCGGGTACACATGTCGTCTGCACCGCCATTTTCACGCACGTTTTGGTGCCTCCGATATCCGACGACGTCAGCACAACTGCGGCATCAGTCTGCGCACGTAGTGCGAACGAAAACTTTGAGAGACAATCATCACGAAACGGTGAAACGACGACGGCGGTTGTGACCTGGGAGACGGCGGTAACGGCGGGGTCACGCGGGAAGCCGGCCGGCTCCCAAAAAGCGCGCTGCGCAGCGCGTCACGCCAATCACGTCGACTCCGCTGAGCGCCGAGAGGAAACGTTGCTGACGTCACCTGTTACGCTTTGCTCTGGAGAAGTAAAAGCAAAAAAGAGGGTCAATGTTGAGTGCGTTTAGCTCAGTGCTGGCTACGCCAACGCCTTAAGGTACGTTCCCGGGCAGCACAGATTTTGGCCAAGCTAAATGGCCAGTGACTGGCGATGGTCTTTCGGCCAGTGGCTCAGAGAGTAGCCATCCATTGGCCAATGCTTGGCCGATGGCTGATGGCCAGTGGCCATGGGCCAATGGCCAGGATAAAGGCCAGTCAGCGGCCAGTCTCTGGCCACTGTCTGGCCACTTGGCCAATGAGACCATTGCCAGCCATTGGCCAATGATTGGCCAACTCTGTGCTGCTTGGGTTTATACCAGGGTGTAAGGTAGACAGGTGGGGAAACGGCCCGTAGAGGCCTACCGCAGCGCCGTGACCGGATTGTGTACTCGTCTGCTTGCGGGTGCCCCCGATTTGCAACAGATGGCGCTGCGGCGAGAGAAAAAAAATCTCCGTCAGTTTAGCCGGTCGCCACCGGTCGGCCACCCGGAGTGAGAGTTCTCGGTGCTCCACATAGATGGCGCCACAGAAAAGAGAAACCCGAGGGTACACAATCCGGTCGCTCATTTTGGCTCTCGTTTCCCCACCTGTCTATCTTACACCCTGGTTTATACTCCAACGTAACGTTGACGGGCTCGGCGTAGCGGAGCGCACACAGATACTGGTTGGTCGCAGATATCGAGTTCCCGCTGGCAGGCCAATGAAATCCGCACTTTCTGTGCCACGCTGCGCTCGCTGCGCAGAACGTCGGAGTATAAACAGCCATTCGCCCTTGACTGCGCTGTTGATTGCGCATCGATATGAACGCGAGTGAGCCGATTTCGGCAACTTGGCGCGTTCCAAAGTTTTCATTGATGAAACCTTAAAACAAAACTAACTCATAAGATTTGACGTGTGGCCTTTCTATGCAATATTAAAAGGACTGTATTTTTGTTTTCTAAAATAAAGATCAAGCGGAGTTGCTTCTTAAAAGGGGTCGACGCAACTATATTTCATACTTTGCTCAAATACCACTTAGAATAAATTCCGGAAGTTTATAACCAATGAAA
>JAZHYW010027646.1:0-10999 GCA_037355805.1 Ixodes ricinus
CCAGTGCAGTACAGTGTTAGCAAAATAACACGCTCAGGAATTCTAAACCGTTGTCCCATAGCGGACACGTCGAAACGTGTTCGTTTTACACGCAGCCATATGTGTTATTCGTCTAGACATGAGGTGCCGTGTAAACTTAACACGATGCACCGTGTCTGGCCTCTTTCAACACACGTTTCAGCGTGTTGCTTATGAAACATGGCGGCCAGCAACCAGAGAGCAGGCGGAGACGAGCCCAGCGGGCCGCGCTCCTTTCCGCCGAATTGAGAGCACACAGGACGCGTCTGTTCTCTTTCGATGTCTTTTTTCACAGTAAACAGTGACCCAGCGTGCAAAGGTAAACGTGCAAAGGTACGTACGTGTGTCAGCGGCGTCAATACCTACGACGGAGCCGCTAGACAAACGAAACAACGAATGCCGAACTTACACGGATAAATAACTCACTATTTGTAATTTCGTGGCAACTTACGCCACCTAGCGAGATTTTTAGCAGCCTATAAAAAAAAGTCTGCTAATTGACGCTGCGAACGATCCCAAGTAGACACCAACCGACGTACATCAGGGACAACATGAGTAGCACGTATCACACAACACTGACATATGCACTAACACATCACACACAGCACCCGACACTTCCTACTCAATGTTCTTTCTCCTCGCGGCGTATATAAGCTTGACATGTGCGGGTGAGCCCTGGTCGCTCACCCTTACAGATTTATAGAAGACACAAAACACGGCGCAATGGACAGCCGTATGTAAGAACTGTTTGCATTTAAAAAAGTATGGAGGCAAAATCTATAATGTTAGTCTGTTGATGAAAACTAACGATGTATTTACAATAAATCTTTAACCGGTTGTGAAAAAGTTCAAATTTTTGTTATTTTCATGCTAGACCAGTGTTATCAGCAGTCCGGCTAGCTTGAATCAGATAAAAAAGAACACAAATTATTGGGATTTTATCATTATGTAATTAATAATAAATGGAAATGATCCTTGTGCAAATCATATTTTATATATTCTTGTGAAGGACATCTGCCCAACACTTCACTTCCGCTGGTTGCAGTACGGGAGCAGACGCCTTCACTTTTGGGGCGTTTTGATGCAGTTTCTTGTCGTATGTCGTGTCGGTGTTGAGTGGAGCGGTGTGGGTTCGGGAGTTTGTGACCGGTGTTATTCGCGATCACTAATGTGGCGCTGATGCGTTTTTTTTTTTTTTTTTTTACACCGCCATTACCCCGAACTTCGAAGATTCACGGGCCCGTAACACTGCATTATGCTGAATCGCAAGCTCCTTCTCTGTTGACGTCGTTTTCTTGGTACCACTCGTGGATACTGCAAGCGTTTAAGCAGTGCGCAACCGTCTCGCCTACATCCCCGGTGACGTACTCGACCTGTTGAAACTTGTTGCTTCCGTGATTTTGGAGTACGCAAGGCAGGTATCTCGTTGCTCTGGTTTCGGTTTTAAAAGCAAGGCAAAACGCTCGTAGTTCCCGCCCTCAGTACACGTTGGACATCTTCCACACTTTGAGTCCGGATAACTGGATGAACGAGGATTTACATTTACTTCAAAGGTCACTCTCGCCAGCTTCCTCACCGTTGAGCAGCAGGAGCAGCTGGCGACAAGCCGGGGATGAAAGGCTTGAGCATCAACAGCCCAAGTGCACTCGGTGCCGATGCGGGCGATGCGGGTTTCTGTCAAACGGTAGGCTAGCACAAAACCGTGAACGTTCCAGCTCTTCGTCATGACACGGTGTTGCAGAAAGCAGTGTGAAATACAACTACACGAACGACCGAAGCCAACGCATTGTTATCGTAAATCTTGGCTTGTGATTGCGCCTTTGTAGATCATCTTATTCGTTTTGCTGGAGAGGCGCGAACGACGGGCGTAACAAAATCGCTTGCATATTCCGCATACCCTCGCAAAAGCATTTACCGTCACCTTGCGAAAAGCGCACCGTCCTTACTTCCCCTGCCTTTTACCTGCTTTAGAGCAGTTTGTACCATGCTAGTAGGTATGCCTACTGAAACTGAAACTTTAGAAACTAGGGGCAATGCCAGAGAGAAAAAGAGACAAAGTTGGGAACGCTTGCTCGCTCTCTCCAACTTCTCAACTCTCAAGTGCTTGTACCATAATAAATGCACCAACGCCTCTTCCCAAAATAAAAAAAGCACTATGTTCACTACGTAAAAAATGGTCTCAGTTGATGCATCTGTGGGCAGGTAGAAAATCATGCCTTAATTTATTAACACCGCATGATGTGCGCAACAAACTCAGATAAGATTTACAGGAAAATATCTGTGGTGACTTACGTTTCCCTGAAATTCTGCATAACCAATCGTTTGCAGGACCGAACCATCTACTCGAGCGGTGTGCGTCGCTGTGCAAACACGTCGCCGTGAAACGCAGTCCAACACGAAGCATAAAACAGCAGATTTAGGACAACAATCCGGAGTCCATTGTTCAATTAAAACGACGTAATTTTGTTGAAAACACCCGCAGCTTTTTACTCACGCTATCCGTCGGGATACTTCCACATTTTGAAACAGAACTAAGGAAGATTTACTTTTAAAAACACTTGCTGTGTCCTCCCGGACCAGCAGGACCGAATCAGCTGACGACGACCCCACAACAACCAATTTGCGTTCCGGGTTTCTACCTCAAAGCACCGCACCATACACCACGAACGTTTCAGCTCTTTTTCACATCGCCGTGTTGCACCAAACAGAATGAGATCGCCGAAGTCAACGCAGCGCTGTCGTGAGCCTTGGCTTGTGGTTGCGTACTCGCGGACCCTATGACTCCCTTCGCTTTCCAAGCACACACGACGATAACGAATGATACTTTCCGTCTCCCGGAACATCACAGAGGCGCTTCTCCGGTCACGTATTCGCCACATGTGCTCGCAAATAGAGGAGCTTCCCCCATTCTTGTCAAACCAAAACAATACCGGCGCCATGTTAAACGTGCGTTGCTGCGAGAGTTTTTCCGACCAAACGAAAAACAACGAAAGCAAACTGGCTCTCGCTTCCAGCGTACATCGGCGTTGCGCCGTGGCCAGATTTTTCCTGTCAGCTCTAACTTAAAGATGACCTACAGATGCAGCAACACTGGCCATCACGGAGCGCCGTAAATTCTGAGGAGGTTGCATGGGAAGCGGCGGCATCTTCGGTTGCAGTTGAAGGGTTGAAGCCAAATCGAAACCAACTGCAGTGTCACTTGTTCAAATCGAGGGAACGCTTTTTATATCCATTTTAACTGTTTAGAACGAGTAATTACACCCATAACTTTATTTGTGGTGTGTAAGAAACTATTATCAAGACCCCTAAAATAAATACAAACCTCGGCGACAAAAGAAAAGCCGCATTGCCATCGACCAGAAAAAAATGGCAGCGAGCACGGTAAGATACCTTGCGGTAAGCGCCGAAAGCGCGGGTTTGCCCGTCCCGCGAAATGCCGTAATTGCATTTGGTGCCTATCTGTCCCCGAGACATGTTTCTTTCCACGGCATTTGTCTTCACGGACCTTTCTAGGTGTGTCCCCAAGCATTCCGATGCTTCGATAGCCGGCAATGCTGCGGTCGTCGCCCGGGCTGATGCGTGTTTTCGAGGTCTGCTACACGGCTATGCGTGTGTAACCGAACCAAAACACGTTTTTTACAACCTCGCATGATTTTTGAACGAATTACCCATTACTCAACGTGTAAATTTATGGTAATTTGTGTAAATAGCGTGTTTTTCACCCCAAATATTCACTAAATACACGGGACTTGCTAACAGTGTAGTCAGCCGAGCCATAGACGAAAGACAATATCTTAATATAGGCGAGGCGGAAGCGTAGGAGGCTGTGACCCAGTCGTCCAAACCATCGGAGTCGACTGAGAAAGTCAAATCACCGAGCTTAGCTGAGGACACTGAGGCAATGGACGTGACTTCGAAGGACCTTTGATGTTTGTGGTGACTCCTGTGGGAACCGAGAAGGGAAACAGGAGACTTCAACGGTCACACACACGCAGGCAACTTCGGCGGAGACTGTGGGGGGCCCCGACGCCGGTGCCCAGGTCAACGACGACGTGTTGACCATGCAACAAGATCCCGTGAATGAGAAAAGAAGGCTAGACAAAGCTGCAGAAGATTTCAAGGAACCCGGGGCTACAAGTACGAGGGCCGGAATGGCAGCTGCCCACAAAAAAGTGGCGCTGCGCCGGCAAGCTGCGGTCCTCGTGGAGCTGACCCGCGATGGGGGTTTACCACGGTGAGCGTCTGCGCGGGATTAGTGCTGCCCAATGAAAGAGTGACAGATAAGCCACGACAGGCGGGACTGACGAGACGTACTCCATCGTACTGCGAGAGTCTGGCCTTTGGGTTAGGAGCTCAACGTTCGGGGCTCGCGGCACGAGGCACAGTGTCAGCTGAACCGCGTTCTTACAGAGAATGATTGGGATGTTGAAGCAGTTCAGGAAACCACAGTGGAAAGCGAGAGTGAATTTGACGTGATGATGAAACATTTTACTTTGCGGTGCAACGAGTGTGTGAGCCATTCTGTCGGCAAGTAAGGGGGCCGTTGTTTATTTTTGAAGCAGGCAAGCGGAATCATTGAGGAACGCTTTATATCTGCGTATCAGGAAGACTCGTCCTCCGCGACTTTTCCTTTTCCAGTTTAAAGTAGAGCGTGATATGTATTTACGCATCAAATGTGGAAAGAGAGTGGCGAGTATTCTTTAAAACTATTTCGAACTACCTGGAGACGGACAGACTAGCTTATACTACTTGGGGATTATGATTGTGTTTGTACGAATGAAGATCATTCAGGTCGAACGTGAACTACAGATAAGACCGGACAATTCATAAACCAATTATTAAAGATAATGACCTTTAAGATGATCAATGTTTGGCCAGTGGGTGCCGTGTAATCGTCACGTATTATCAAGTGATCAGCCACGACAGACTTGATAGGACCTATTTCTCAGGAGAGATAGTTTAGTAGTGACTATGCAGTTGTGACTATGCCGTTCATTTTGTATCGTTTACCGGCCATTTTTGGTGAGGTTTACCACGGGTCAACGCCAGAAGTATGGCAGTTTTTTGTGAGAGTTGTGGAAGTTCAACACAAAGTTGCTGGACGATAGGGAACTAATTGACAGGGCGGAAAGTAAAATACAGAATATGAAATCGTGCCGTAAAATAAATATGTGAGAGTGAGATTGCTTTAAACATCAAGTAAGAATAGACGCACTCCAAAGCGCATGTCAAATAAAGAGGAAGCGCGATAGGTAGAAATGGGACTACGGCTTGATATACGAATGCTTTCTTGCCGAAGAAGAAAAGACACCGGACGTCTTTTACGAAGACAACAGCACTATTAAGGCGAATCTTAAAAGAATTTATGATGAAAAATATAAAGGGGCAACTAGCAACTATAAGTCGATTACTCTGGCCAATGTCGACTATAAAATTCTAATGAAGGTTTTAGCACGGAGGTTGCAGAGTGTAATTTGGAAAATTTTAGAGCCTAATCAGACTGGCGGGATCAAGGGCCGCAGTATTTGCACAAACATACATACTGATAAAGTATTCTTGAAGGTTGTAATGTGGCGTATCGGCAAATTGCAATGAGCCAGATAGATTTAGAAAAGGCTTTCTGTCGGGTGTTCCACGATGGGCTTCTTTTGTTTTTAGAATATATTGGCATTTGTTCAGTGATTCTAAATAGTGTAAATGTGGCCTAGTTAAATTGCACAACAAAGCGTATTGTTAACAACGAAGTTAGTTCCCAAATAAATGTTCGTTCTTCGGTGCGGCAAGGTTGCCACTTATCTCCATTGCTTTTCGCAATCCATTTGGTGCCTCATTGCCGATACGTCATTCCGAGTAAAGGCATACAGAGGCTTCATTCTTAATGAAAGTTAAGTCAAGCTTCTGGCATACTCGGATGACGTAGCCATTTTTAGAGCGCAGATTTTAGGCGCCCGTTTCCGTGTTTCGCGGCGTCGCCGTCGGCATCGGCGTAACCGAGCAAAATTCAGCGTGAAAATTGACGTCACGGGACCTCAACACGAATTCGATTCCCCGCTAAATTTAGCTGGGAAAATCAGTTTCTTCTCTAGACTTAGCCGGGAAATTCCCTGCTAGATTCTGGAAATTGAACTGCAGTATAGGTCACGTGACGTCAATTTTCCCTATCAATCCAGCGGAGAAATTGAATTTGCCCTCTAATTCTTTAGAGCCGGAACTCAATGTCCCCGCTGAACTTAGCGGGAAATTCAGGAATTCAAGGGGGTGAGTAAGAGCAGAGAAGAGAGAGAGAAGGAGAGGATGAGAAGAGGAGGAGCAGAGGTGCGGAGGAGGGGCATAGACTCCCCTCCTCCTCCTCAAGAGCTGGGGTTTAATTTCTCGGTACAAGAGGTTTGTAAACGTCTTTCATTTTTGTTCCAGACGCCCAGAGGGTCTCGAAAGCCGTTGCACTAACAAGGAGGTTTTGCAACCTCACTGCTTGTGCCGTCTACTGGGCTATATGCCACAGGCTTTGGCACAGCGGTAACGCTCAAGCCGGTAACGGGCGCCAGAAAGTTGCGCTCTAAAATCTTTCCATAGCAATACCGATCATAAATGATACGAATGAGCCTCTTCTGAACGTATTGAATTTGTCCCAATTCCGAATGTGTGTTAGTTCCAATCGACACCGGCGAACTCAATCCCAGAACGAACGAGGCTACAAGAAAGACGAATAATACACGGTAAAACTGGAATGCCCAGTTCACATTTGGTGAAAGTTTGCGCGTTTTGCGTATAGGCGCCGATATTTTCGACACGTTTCACAGTTGAAGGTCCGCTTGTGCCACCCTATAGACATTTGCCTCACCCGGGCGATAAATGCTGAAGTCACTGAGCTGTGGAAGTTTCCACAGCGTTTGATATACCGTACTACAAAGCTACAGCGGATGCTTAGAAGGCGTTCCACAGCCCAACAAAAAGTGTTAGCGGAACGCCAAGAGCAATTTTTTTAACGGCCAATACTGTGACATGGAAATGAAATGTCTATGTTAATTCACGGCAAGTCTACTAGTGTTTATTGATATTTTGATTTGGTTGTTTTTGGATCATTTTTACGCGTTTATAAGTATAACTACACGACCTAGCCGCATTTTGTTGTATTGAAGTACTCTAGGGCAAAAGCAATAGGTCGGGGACAGCTTCAGAAAGGCCAGGGCACAGCTGATCATGTTCACATTTCCTGCATTGTGATTGGCTGTGCGGTGTTTTTATAGGCGAATTCCGTAATCTTATTGACTGAGGAGTGATAATGAGATGCTAGAGTCTAACCACGCCCTGCTTTCTTCAAGCTCCGAGTAACTATAGAAATAATAGGGACGTACACTTCTTCTATGCATTATTACGCCATGACATTTCACTTTTCCTAGAATTTTCATTATATTCTATTTTTCATGAAATAAAAATCAATATTCGTCACAACATTTCATTTTTTTGTTTGTTTGTTGTTTCATCTAAAGTTCTTTCACATTTCAGCAGAAAAAAAAGGAGTATAATTGTGTTCTACTTTACATCTATATGGTTGGATAAGCGGAACTTTCGCTGTAGAACGAGCCGAAAAAATCGGCGCCTGCGCAAAGAGGAAGCTCAGATTTCACCGAAAATGCTCCGAGCAGGCATGTTTTTTTCCGCGTGAAATTTCAACACCGCACCCTTTCTGTAAAAAAATTAAGAGCGAATAACTTTGCAAGGTCAAGTTTGGGCCCGTTCTCAGACGACCGAGTTAGCGGCACAGCTGTTTACTCGTGGCGCCATCTCCCAATAAGCGCAGCGAGCAGCCCAAGGCGTAAGTCGTATTCTCGCTCCGCCTGTGGAGAGATGGCGCCACAAATGAATTTGCGTCGCTAACTCGGTCGTCTCCGAACGCGCCCAAAAACTTAGCCTTGGCAGTTTTTCGCTCTTATATTTTTTTACAGGAAGAAAATCTACGCCTAGTAATTCCACATGCTAAAACTGACCTGCTCAGCGCACATTCGGTAAAAGCTGAGCTATCTATGAGCAGGTGCCAATTGTTCCGGCTCATTCCTCTTGAGGCAAGTCCGCTTGTAACACCCTCTACATATCACGAAGATGTCACGAAAAGCAGGGGTGTCATAAATCATTCTTCCCTTTTTTGTTCTTTTCTTACATAAGCGCGTTTACAGCACCTGATTGGACGATCTATTCGAAGACGACTATGACGGAACGCGTTCCCGACACCTAATTGAAGCCACTGGACTGTAGCATTCTCTGTGTTCCATCCAGTGTTGGCGGTAACGCGTTACAAGTAACAGCGTTACCAATAACGCGTTCCTTTTTTTGGTAATGTTGTAACGTACTCGTTACTTTTTCCAAAGAAGTGACGGGTAACGTACTTACGCTACTTATTTTGAGTAACGTGTAACGAAATTACGTTACGTTACTTTACTTCCTAGAACTTAAAATAAATTAAATATTAATTTTTTTCTTGTCTTTTAAGTGCTCCAGTCATACATTCCTTAGTCAAAAGAAATGCTGCTGTCCTCCACTTTTCTTTGACGTCGGTGCTATTCAGATTTGACGTCACATGCCACCTGCCACTGGTTTTCTCCCGCGGCTCGTTGACCTCACTACCGCCGTCGCCTCGGCTGGAAGGCCAAAGAGGTCCGGCTTCGGGTGGATTTGGGAGATTCCTGCGTCGAAGCCTACGTTTCGCTTCCGCTGGGAGAGAGAATGACACCTTCGTGTCATTCCCTTTCCAGTTTCGGGACTTGAAAAACGGAAAATGCCTTGAGCGATTGACCGACAGCCAACAGAGCGATGTGAGTGGCTCTCCGGACCCACGTGGACATGGACATATTTGGCTATGGCGCTTACGCACATATCAAATACGTCGAAACAGCAAATGTTTTAGTTCGTGAATAAAAAGTAACGCAACAGTAACGTGCGTTACTTTTTCTCAGTAACGGTAACGGTAACGCGTTCGTTTTATTTTGAGGTAACGTAGGTCGGTAACGCGTTACTTTTATTTGCAAGTAACGAGTAACGTATTTAGTTACTTTTTTCGGTAACGCCTACAACACTGGTTCCATCGTATCATGGGAACTGGTGCGGTCCGTCGCTCAGTATGGCCCAGCCGCCTGCCCACTTTCCTCCTCTCCCATGGACACGTGTCCTAATTAGTTCTAAGTGGTGGACGGGACCAGATCAATTAGTTTCTGCGGGAGCTAATTTTGGAGCCGGGAACGCGCGAGATAGAGAGCTGCCATCACTTTTCCCTTTTCTGTCTCCTTGCTCTAGTCGGACAGACTTTGTCGGCATCCTTGGCCCTTCCCTTACATTTCTTTTACACGTGGAATCTATCGTTTTGTTGACAGCCGCCAATTCGTTATTTCCGTGTCTTCTGGACTGTGCCCTTCTCATGTTAGAACTTTATTTTCTTTTTTCGTCTGCGTCTTTACTGTTTGGGCGCGATTCTGCTAAAGTAATAAGGCAGGAATGTTTTGCTTTTTGGTGCTGCCTCAGATGTATTGTTTTTTTTTTAGTTAACAATATTACAATTGTAACTACTATATTAATTGTCACTACCTTTTTTTTTTGCAAGAAATTTTTGTTTTTTTTAATCTCCGACAGTTGGAATTTTTTTGTCGCATTCTTGTGCTGCGTCCCGGCTCTTTCCCTGCCACCCGGGACATCCGTAATTTTGTTCCTCCCTTTTTGTTTGATCGTTAAATCACTTAAATCCTCGTAATTTGTCAAACTGTATGCAACAAAGCGTGCCAGGGGATGAAGTAATAACTTATTTTAATTAAGCAGTGGTGACATTTGAAGTAAATTTACCGACGCAATCAAAAAAAATAGAAAGAAATGATTTACTTTACTGCAAGGGTATTTTTATGGGACGAGTGCCTGCGCCGTGCCAACTACGATTTTAATAGCTGTAACAAGTGAGCGGTTGCTTTTCTGCGCGATTACAGCGCCGCTAGCTGACGCTTACAGACACACAGCTTTGGAGTCAGGTGGTAACAACAATCTGGTTGAGGGTTGTTTCTGCCGTATCGAACATTTTGTAGTGTCTGCGAAAAGAGCCCCCACTCCCCCCGCCGCCCCTACTGTTGAATTTAAGGAACGGCAGCGTAGCACGTGCTACAGCCACGAAGTGTAGCGTGCCACGTAGCCACGGATTTTATAAAGCGACTTTGACGTCGCGTGGATCATGCGAGCATAAAAGGGAGACTACAAATACCAATTTTTTTTCAAGAACTGTAAATACATTATTCTTCAAATACTCGTTCGTGCACATCAAAGATCCATTTTAATATAGCGCATGCAGTCAGATGACATAGATTGGGCAGCGTGTTTCAAGTCGCACTGGGTATTCATTAACGGGTTTGGGTGAGTTCCAGATTAACCGTAAAATTCGGTAGATGGTGTGTCACGATTCAGGTTCCCTGCCAAATTAATCGGGCAGCCACTTTCCGTTATATTTAGCACTCCGTAAATCCGTACCATATAGCTCGTTACATTTAATCCCTATACTCGACGTGACGATTTTGAGGCATCTACGAATGTTCGGTATAAAACAATTGTTTTTCTAATTTGACAGCCACGTCCTTGCGCGTATAAAACCCCATACACTGATTCGCTTCTCAATTTTTTTTTCTCGCTATATGGCATTTTCGTTTCGTTGAGGAGAATGCCACAGCGAAAAAATTGGGAAGAGCGAAAGGAAAAGAGAGTGAGACAAAAATGGAGAATGCGCACGAAGGAAAAAGACTACAACACCGGCATGAACAGCGCACAGAAATACGCCCGGGCAGCCTACCTCTGGGTAGGCTGCCCTGGCTCTGTGGCCGGCTGCTCTGCAGAGCCCGGACACCCTTTCCTTCTTACGGGCGGCAGGGCTACTGCACCATGGAGAGGGCTTTTCTGCGGGGTGGCGTTCGTTGGAACTATGTCGCGCGCCAGCTAATGAGAGTTTGAGCAATACGGC
>JAZHYW010027647.1:0-85351 GCA_037355805.1 Ixodes ricinus
GTTGCACGCTAAGTATGAAACAGAGTATAGATTAGATTCAGTGCTCGAGCTCCATGGCAAGGTGAGTGAGCTCCTACTTCTCAAGCCTTCCATAGACCTAATAAAGGCATCTATCGAAGAAGTGAAGACTTCCATAGCTTTCTTCGGTGCGAAGTGTGACAGCCTTTTAGCCACAGCATTTATCTACATCAGGAATATCCAAGATTTGCGTACGGAGGTGGGAGCTCTGAAGGTCACAGTTTTAAACCAGGCACAGACCATTCAACACTTGCAAAAAGGGATAAACGAAACTGACCAACTTAGCCACCTCCAAGAGATGAAAATTCATGGAGTAGAAGCCACTCCTGGCGAGTCTCCCCTAACGTCTTGTAAGGGCTAGCCATCAAGCTTGGAATCGAGGGACATCAACCTTCCGATGTTGTGTCAGTTCAGAGGGTACAGAGAAAGCGAACTATGCATCCGATTATTCTGCTAAAGTTCACGCCTTTCTCCATTAAAGACAGATGAATGCTCGCACCTCGCAAGCTTAGGTTATTGAATTCGGACGGCTCCCCTGACAACATATTCTTGAATGACAACTTGACGCAGGACAACAGAACACTCTTCTGGCGTGCTCGCGTTCGTGAACAGGAGCGGGGTTACAAATTTATTTTGGTGAAAATTGCACGGATTTTCACTAGAAAAGAAGTGGAAGCCCTAGTGCGGATTCAGAAACGGAGTGACTTGGATCTTATCTCCTAACCATCATGACTAATTTTTTTAATACGCTGATTTTGCTTCGTTTAATGGCTCATTCTCCACTTTGCCTTCCGATTCTTTCACCATTCTGCAAGTCAACATTCCCAGTATTCGCAAATACTGGGACGAATTCATTGTCGTTATACCTGAAATAGGCGATCTAATATACGCGATGGTTTTGACAGAGATAAATGTAAACTTTGACTCTTTGTAAGAGCTTAGGTTAAGAGGTTTTGAATCGTTTTTTTTTAACCGTTAAAACTCACGAGGCGGCGGAATCGGTGTATTCATGAAGGGCTCATAGACAGCAACTCAAATTGATTCCTCCTTCACACACGCTGAAAGATTCGTGGTCAAGGCTTTTAATTTCTAATATACATTTTTCTTATTAACACTGTACTGAACCGCCGTTAACTCCTCCAGCTTTCTGGAGGAGTTAAAACAAAATTTGGACGGAATGTTGTTCGAGACAAATATGTGCTTGGTGGGAGGTGCTAATATTGAAATTTTCGAGCCTTCTAAATCGGTTGTTTGTGATTATTTATCATTGCTTGCATGTAATGGGATAAGAACTACCATTCGAAAACCAACCAGAAAAGAAGTAGTAAGTGGAAATCTAGTTTCTTCATGCCTCGATCACATTAACATCGGAACCACAGATGCTTCTATTCACGCCGCTGTGATTAGGAGAAAACTGGCAGATCGCTACTTTGTCGCTTGCAAATGTGTCTTCCTTTTTAAAGAATACCAGAATATCGAGACGACCTGCCAATTGAACAAGTTTTACTTGTGTACTTTTGATAGGCTCGTTAAGGAATACGACTAGGTTCCTTCCGTTAACAGCAGACGCATATACTCAATGTTTATGGACATTATCACTAATTTCAAGAAACAAATAAAAAAAAACTGTTTCCATAAAAAATGACCGCATCTCCAAGGGGTGAATGATGTTGATTGGGGCGAAGCTCGGGTGGTACTGATGATACTGATTTTGGTCATAGGTATTGCTGCTTGCTGTCGGCGTTGACACTTTGCCGCCGCTTCCCGAGCTCTCAACTCCGGGTCCGCTGGGCGTTTTTGACGCTGTGCAGCAGCTTCTCGCGCCCTGGTCTCCGGAGCAGCTTGTTGTCTACGTAGACGCTGAGGCGCTGCATGCCGAGCTTTTCGGTCCTTTTCATTCGTGGCAGTAGGAGAATGTGTGGTTTTCTTCTTTTTCTTTTTTTAAGCAGACAGATGGCATGGCATCTCAGAACCCCCTACTCTATTTTTTCTTCTTGTTTTTTTTTCATCATGATTGATTCAGCTTCACGACTGAAGCTGAAACGAAGTATTAGCGATGTGCGCGGCCAAAAGCGTCGCTGTGGTCAGCTTTCCACGATTGGCCAAACCATGGGCATATGAGAACTGTCAGATTGTCGACGGTGTTAGTTTCGGATTGCGATGGCTCCTAGGTTCTACTGTGCTTTTTAAACACACCATCGAACTCGTCGTCCCAGCCGATGGTAAGTAGCCAGAATAAAAACTGGTGACGTCATGGCGAGGCAAATCCCAGTCGTGACGTCACGGAGGGAAACCATAAGAGGGCGCCACCGAAACATCTCGGCGCTAATAGCCCTAAGGAGCTTCGCCCCTAAAAAAAAAGAACGTAGGCCCACACTGTCTTTGGTTGACGTCTAAAAACTTTGAAACCATAACTCACAAAGAGCAATTGTGGAAAACATTTCGGCACTCACATAACAACGCCGCCCTCGAAGTAGAATGTAAGATAGAAAGAAATCGTATCAACACACTCATTCGATCCTCGAAAAGAAGGAATTTAACAAAACAAAACAAAAATTCGAGGCTCTTTCTAACTTATAAAAAACTTGGGCTGTCGTCAATGAACTTCTGGCAATTCACAAGTGAACATAGTAAAAAAAAAGAAAAAAAAGAAGAAAACATTTTGAAATGAATATGACTGACAAGGTCAATGTATTTAATAGCTATTTTGTTAACTCAGCAAGGGTCTCATCTAGAACATCGAGCGGTGCTGTGGCTTTGACACCCCCACTTCAGATCGTCTGTGAATCCGCTTTCTTCCTCTTCTTTTGGAGCCTGAGTTGGGATCATATCTTTTCGGATTTAAGCGCTTTCAATCGGCGGGCTTTGATGGAATTACCACGACCGGCTTCGTAGGGGCGACCAGGTCACTCCACGTTTCCTTTAGGAGCGCGCGGGCCAAGAAATATCACGTGAACAGCTTGGAGGGACCGAGTGTTCCGCTAGGCGCCGCCCTAGCTCACCACCGGAGCGCGGCGGCCGCTATGGAAGGTAATGGGAACGTGTGAAATAACGTTGGTTTCAGATGATTTCTGCCGCATTTAATAGACAGGCGCTAATGCTAGCACATAGTGTGTATATAATAGGTTAAAATGAGTTGCTCTATTATAGTTTTCTCGAGCAGATTAGTGGGGTGTACGAGTGTACAGGATGGTGCATCTAGAGTCACTAAATAAAGCTACGCTTTCAGAGTACCGTATTCCTTTTCTTTGGCACTTTGCCGACAATGCAGTCGCTCTATTCAACAATATTCTGATTCGCTGCGGCGTCATTGGACAGCGGCAGTCACGTGAGTCGCTATCATCATCATCGCTATTTTTCAACGCCACCATCTTGGGTCCAGCGATCCGCTGCCTGCTGCTGTTTTACTGTTTACTGCGCGCGCACGTTGAAGTCCGTCGCTCAGCACGCATCTTTTCCTTCTTATGTCGAGATACGAACAACACGACCTTGATTCGCTGCCACAGCTGCGGCTACGGCAGCTGGCGCAGGCGACGGCTACAGCTCGGCTTGGCTCAGCTACAGGCGCTCCTCCATCTGCGCGCGGACCCAAGATGGCGGCGCCTGACGCGCTTCAGACGCTTAAGCCCGGTTCACACTAGTTGCGTTTGACTGCGTTTGACTGCGCTAGCGGCAGCGAGACACCAGTACATTCCTGCTGCTTATATCGCGTGCCAAGAAGATTACTTGAATTTGATTCCACGCTTCATACGAAGCACAGATGTGCCGGTGACTCGCTTTCGGTTCTCGCCGCAACGCAGTCAAACGCACTCAAACGCAAGTGTCTGAACCGGCCTTTAGTTTGGGAGTTTCGGTACTCTGAAAGCGTAGCTTTATTTAGTGACTCTAGGTGCATCCAGTCTGCCTGCTGGAGCCCACTCCGTGATCGGAATGAAAAATCGAGTTAGATGCTTCGCAGGTGGGCCGTGACGCTCTTGGTGAATGTTGGAAGGGAGACACTGTCGATGGGTAGTGAACTGGTGACTGGCGATGGGGAAAGGGGGGACCTTTAAGTTGCACTGCACGGGGTGCGAAGGAGTTCTAGTGACGAAGCGTACGGGGTAAAAGGGGCTGCAGTCCACCAGTGCGAGTACGCCGCAGGGAGGAGGCAAAGGAAGCGAGAAGTCCGGTAGCAGAAAAGTGGCTAGAGCCACGTGGTCGCTACTTGACGTCGATGTTGAAGCGGGTTACTGCCGACTGAACAGAGGAGGTGCAGTGCTCGATAGGATGGTGTTTGAGGTCAAGTTGACGCCTCATAATAAGGCAGGAAGCGCGACATTGCACCGAGTCGAGGGCGGCAACAAGTCGCATGGTTGCCGAATCCCACACCAAGCAGCGAAACTCCAGGATGGGCAACACCAGTGCTGTGAGCAGCAATTTGGGCACATTGGGCCTGGCTCTTCTTGTGGACCGAATGACGAAGCCAAGGAGTCACCTTTCTCCGGACACGGCGTTTTGGACATAACGATGGAAATCGAAATGCTGGTCGATGATGACACCGAGGAGGTGGATATGCGTTGTTCTTGAGATCTTCACTTGGTTCAGGAAAAGTGTTGGAGGGGTCGAAGGTTCGCGAGAGGCAGTGATGTGCGTGGTAGCGCATTTGGTTTGAGTTTAGGGAGGTTTGTTATCGTTCGACAAGAGAAGAGCGCGATCTAGATCAGCTTGTAGCTCTTTACCGAACATATACAACCGCAATAACGATGAGAAAAAATCTTAAAATACAGCCGATTATCCTCAAAACGTCGCCGGTCACGTAGTGGACACACAGAGATACACACGCGAAAGCGTCTGCTAGTGTGGTGAGCGACAGAGCCAAAAAACGCGGTGGCGGTTCAGTGAAATCTAGAGAAATTACTAAATAAGCAAAGGCAAATGCGGCGTGCTCACACTGCCTCGGGTGACATGGTCGCCCCTAATAAAGCCGGTCGTGGGCATTACAATCCATGACTTACGCCGGAACTACGACTCTAAAAAATGTCATCTTAGCTATTATAAATGAAATTTTGGAAACTGGCAATATTTCTAACAAATCACAATAAGCTTTTTTTTCCCTCTGTTTAAAGATTGCGGACCAAATCAAGTCTCATCCTACAGACCAATTTCAATATCGTCTTGCCTTTCACAAATTTTAGAGAAACGTCTTTTTATTGCTGTGTCCTGTTTTCTTGAGAAACACAGTATAATCTCTCCAAATCAATACGGGTTCATGACTTGTCATGGTAGAGCAAATCTTCTTGAAGACTTTTCTTACACTCTGCGCTCTTCTTTCGACAACAACATGTATCTGTGTGCACTTTTAGAGCGCAGCTCTTAGGCGCCCGTTTCTGGCTTGAGCGGCGTCGCCGTCGCCGTCGCCGTCGCCGTCGCCGTCGGCGTCGGCGTAACCGCGCGGTGCATGATGGGTAATTTTCCCCGCTAAATCTAGCGGAAAATTTTCCCCGCTAAATCTAGCGGAAAATTTTCCCCGCTAAATCTAGCGGAAAATTTTCCCTGCTAAATCTAGCGGGAAATTTTCCCAGCTAAATCTAGCGGAAAATTTTCCCCGCTAAATTTAGCGGGAAATTTTCCCCGCTAAATCTAGCGGAAAATTTTCCCCGCTAAATCTAGCGGAAAATTTTCCCCGCTAAATCTAGCGGAAACTTTTCCCCGCTAAATCTAGCGGAAAATTTTCCCCGCTAGATCTAGCGGAAAATTTTCCCCGCTAAATCTAGCGGAAAATTTTCCCCGCTAAATCTAGCGGAAAATTTTCCCCGCTAAATCTAGCGGAAAATTTTCCCCGCTAGATCTAGCGGAAAATTTTCCCCGCTAAATCTAGCGGGAAACTTTCCCCGCTAAATCTAGCGGAAAATTTTCCCCGCTAAATTTAGCGGAATATTTTCCCCGCTACATCTAGCGGAAAATTTTCCCCGCTAAATTTAGCGGAAAATTTTCCCCGCTAAATTTAGCGGGGAAAATCCGCCCCCCCCTCCTCGAGGTCACGTGACCCCCAGGCCACGTGACCCCCCCCTCCCCGAGGTCACGTGACCCCCCCCGTGCCTTCCCCTCCTCCTCAAGAGCTGCGCTCTAATTCGGCGTTACAGGGAGTTGTAAACGGCTTTAATTTTTTGTAAATATTGCTAAGTGTGGCTGCTAGTGCCATTTCATGTGTTGTTCACGAATTTCCTCCTGAATCGCTCCCAAGTAGTCTCTTTAGACAATATATATAGTTCTCAGGTCTTCCTGAGCCCTGGAGTTCACCAGGGATCTATATTGTCTCAATTATTATTTAACATCAATGCAAATGACATTTCAAAGCTAACGACTGATTCCAAAATTCTTCAATATGCGGATGACACTGTCATATTTTTTTTCGCACCTAGCTTACCATCGTGCGATATAAATTCTACAGACCGACGTTATGAGAGTAATGGTGTGGCTTTCTGCAAATTCACATCGTGTAAACGCATCAAAAACAAAACTCATTTGATTTCATAATCCACTAAAAAATGTAACCATGACGAGTTCACTGTTTCTTTACAAGACTCCAACTGTCAACACTGCAATTGCGAACCAGAGGAATACGCTAGCTCTCTAATATTCTTAGGAATTTATTTTGATTGTGATATTTCTTGGAACACACAGCTGTCTCATATATGTGAACGTTCGAGAGCTGTCTCTTGTTTGCTAACAACATAAAAAGTTTCGTGCCGTTGGCGGTTATGAAGAATATTATGTATGCTCTAGCTCACAGTATTCTAAGAAATGGCGTAATTGTCTTTTTCAATTGTTTACTCCTTTGGCGTTCAAGGACTGATTGCATTTTAAAAGGAATCCCGAAAAGCCTTGCTTACAACACAGAGTTGTTGTCCAGTGATAACCTATTTGTTTCATTTGACATGCCAACTTTTTACTCGTTCTTTTTGCAAATAGTCACGTGGCGGCACTTCTGGGCAAGTGAATTCAAAATCCCGTCTCGAGAGCTCTGTTCTATTCGACGTTTTCAATTTCGACGTACTAGAACACACTACGGCGAAAGTATGCGTTTTTCTTATGTGCGAAACATTTTTAATGAACTACCGGAACCACTGCTTTCTCTTGACTCGAATAAGTAACTGAAGAAGGCTCTAAAAAGCCTGTTTTATGATAGTCGCGACTGTGATCGTTACAGCTCCTCTTTACCTTTTTCCTTTCTCAACTTTCATCATGTGCGCGTGATCTATGCTATTACTTTTGTATGTGGAAGCACGTGCTGTGTGAACCTCGTAGTATTTTGTCTAACTCATCCCCACGCTCCTATAGGGAGTATTCACTGGCGGCCATAGCTGTGTGCACGACTGCTGAGCGCGTGCTGACGGCGAGCTTCCACAGTTCTTTTCCAACGTGCATTCCGAACCATCAAGATTGCTGGTCTTAGCAGCCTATTAATGTGAGCTCGTTGTGAGCATGCGCTTTAAACATTGACCCCAAATATGGCGTCCAGTGAATACTTCCTATTGACGATTGCAAGCATGACGCCTCGACAGGTGCCCCTGCGTGCCAGCATGTGCAGCGTGCACGTGATCATAGCTTTGGCAATGTTGAAATTTGCACGGGCTTCCCTGCAGGTGCCGAGATATGACGCGGCCATTTGCCTTGCTTGCTGTCAACTCTGCGCGTGACTTGAAGTGTCAAAAACACCTGTGCGCGTTTGATGTCCTTTCTTTTCCTTTTGTGTGTTTGTGAGTGTGTGTGTACGGGTGCGCGTGCGTGCGTGCGTGCGCGCACGCGCGCGTGTGTGTGTGTGTGTGTGTGTGTGCACGTGCCTCTGTGCGAACAACTTGTGTCTAATATTTCACACTGCTGGGTCCGGTCCCACGAAGGCTTTGATCCTAACCGTCAAATCATTGGGCAAAAGTTTCTTTGTTTTTAATTGTGGTTTATTTTAAGATGCCACTAGTGCTCGGTTGAAACACGGACGCAATATTTTCGCCTTTGGCCCTGTGAACTGATGACTCAACCGTATGGAGTCATGCTTTTCTTTTCGTTTTTGTTTTTCTTTTTGGAACGTGATACTCTGAATTTTGAATAGTATGAAAACTTTCCTTAGTACGGGAAACTGTGCGAATTTCGACGTGTGTCATACATTTCTTTATGTTGCGCAGGTGAGACTCTGAATTAAGACCTGCCTGAAGTAATTATTTTTTTTTTGTGCAGGTGAGGGTGCAAATTTCGACTTGTATGAAGTCGTTTTTTTTTCTGTGATGGAGACTTTTTAAATTTTGACCTTATTTTATTTTTAATGCTGAGTCAGGTCCTCCAAGCCCCTGCTGGCTTTGACCTGACTCAATAATCATCCTGGAGATAGCTGCATTTGTGAATAATTATTATTATTATTATTATTATTATTATTATTATTATTATTATTATTATTATTATTATTAACCTTTATTCACGATTCGTATGTTGTTTTTTATCACAGGAATCTTAATCTTTCGCACTTATCGGTTCGTCTCAGTTTTGTTATAGTACTATTTCACTCATTTTTGTATCTCTTTAACCCATTGCTCACGCATATACTTTATTCGCCGCTACATCCATCGTCCAAGTCAGACGGAGTTTTGTTAGTTTAGCAAGGCCGAACATTTTATGCCATGCGGGAAGACATTTTCATAAGCACAACCCATATATCTTAGTTTAAAAATAAAATAAAAGAGAGGCCACTAAAAACACATACTTTCTTCCTCATCTTTGTCATAATAAAAAGCAAATAAACGTTTAAAAAAAAACCAACCTTAACCAAATTCGACCAATAACAACGAGAGTCATCGACCATATCAGCGATATTATTAAGTGTTAATGCGCTGTTTATCCAAAGAGCACCTCTCTTGAACAAACATCGTCCGAACCTGGATCCCCGCTGCCCCATTTCTCCCGTCTTCTTTTATATGTATAACATTGATAGGGCCAGCTCTTGGGGATTTTATGTCCCCGGATGTAGTCTCGGTGATGTCATTGCTCACGTGACATAGATACGTCATCACAAAGGCGCTCTAAATGCCTAGTATTCCGAGGTCTCCTGTGACACTGTGACCTTAACTGACACTGTGACATAAACTGGCAACCTTACGTGAAGCTATGACGTCACGTCAAGTGACACCATGACGTGACACCGTGACGTAAGGTCACAGTGTTACCTGATCCTCGAAATGTGCCTCTCTACTGTGCCGTAAATGAATGAGCGTGAAGAGGCCTTATAGATTCTATGCGTCTAGAATGCCTTTGGGAAATGCCTAAGCGACCGCCATCTTTTTTATTTCGTTTACATCTGCATGGGGCTGCATACATCGTCAGAGCCTACAACTCTACCCCTGGCAGTACGTCGATTCAGGAAACCCGATTATTCGCTCGCTCGTCGTTTCCAACTCGAAATTATTCAGCGCAACATTACGTTCAAGCCGGCAGAAAAAAAAGAAGAAAAAGAATCATCCCATCGCTCTCACTCCTCCTCCACCGGCACGCGTCGTTGGCGCTTCATGTTTCATGAAGCACTCGCCGCCTGCCAACTCGAGACGCGGCTCCGGCGGTTTCGGATGATCGCCAGACGCTTACGTCTCTCCCGTCTTTCCTTAATTACGTAAAGAGGCTTAGCCGCCGGCAGCGGTCTCCCGAGAAACCGTCCCCGAGAGCACGCTTCTTTCCCGCAGGCATCAACAAGTGATCCCACGCAGGCGACCGCGACGACGCGGGCGGAACGCCAACGCGTGCACCTGTGCGACGCGACCGGTGGCGTTCCTTGCCGGGCGTCGCTACTGCGCACGCGCCGTCCCCACGCTGTTGCCAAGGTAACGACGCTCTTCATTCCTCGCGCCCCGTTGCCACGGCAACGGGAGCGCGCCGCATCCGCGCGTGCGCGGACGGGAAGCGCGCATGCGCAGTCGGAGCCAGCGGAGGTGGCGCCGCCGCGCTCTTACGGAGGACGCGGGGCACGCGCGCGTTCGCGGCGCTCTGCCTGCCGTCGTCCGCAAACTGCGCTCGGCGCGGCAGTTGTCGGGACGATGCTTCTTAGCGCGTTCTGTGCGCGAGGTTTGAACCCGGGTGGTACGCGAAGGTCGACGAACACATGACCGTGTCGCACGACACACCGGGGGCGATGTGATTTGACGCCGAGACCGGAAGTGTAATCGGCTCGCGTTCGTGTTCTGCGGGAGTGTTTTCTTTTGGCGACGGCACCGGCGACCACCTGAATGTGACGTCCCGGATAAGAATCGTCTCCTTTACCGAGGGGCTTTCAACCTCACCGCAGGTGCTTTAGCAACCGAGAATCTCTGCCGTTCTATGTCTCCTGTCATTGTAACAACAACAAAAAAGTCAGGCTTTGTCAAGCACATTACTGTTACCGTTTTAACTAGTATACGACTATTTAATGTGCAGTCTTCAGTCCATCGTCGTCTTAGCTGATCTGCCACCGTTTTGAATTCAAGAGTCCGGTGCAAACTTGGGCAGCCCGTCGGTGCCAGTACTGTCCAGCCCTCTATGTACTTTGTTGTTGTTGGCTGTGTTTAGTGATGAAGCCCAGTTTTCAATCACGGGTCCCGAAGCTTAGCGATACAGTCACCCGTAACCAGCTCGTCAGATGACCCCTCCGCACTGAATTGCGTCGCGGCGGCTGCAGTTTCTTTTGTTTTTCTTGGTTTGGTGCGTGAAAAAGAGTGACGTCGACGGGTGTTCGCCCCCTGGAATAGAGTGTCTCGGGGTCTCTGCTGCGGTGAAGTGCTTCTGTCATGAGTGCGGCGTCGGGGCTGGTGTTGGCTGCTTCACTAGTGATTTACGTCGCCGGCCAGTTGGCTGAGAACGAAGGTGAGTCGGACTTGCTGATTTTGAAACGTCACGCGTGATGATGCAATGAAGTGTTGAACATACACGTACCTAACGCGTTATTAGTCCCCAGTGTTGTAAAACGTTCATAGAGTAATCGATCGAAATAACACTTTCTCTTTGCTAAGGCATTCAATTGTTTACTTGACGGGAAATATAAATGACCTTTACTCGAAAAAGTGGCCGTTACTTTTCCGGCGACTTTAGATTTCGAGAACGACAGATATTTCTGCCAATTTGAAAGCGAGCTTCTTTGTACTGTCCAATATTGAATTAGAATCACCAAATATATAGACTACTCATCTCCCTTATCCACCAATTTTGGTAGACCATCCTGCCGCCGGTGACCTGATTCCATGATTCCTTAGTAGGAAAGTTGTCGAAACAAAGAAACCCGTTAGGAAGGGGAGGACAAAATACTAACCTTAACGAATAACTTTAACACTTCCAAAACACAGTCAGATTCTTCTCCTGATTACTTCCTTAAAAGGTAATAAAATTATTACAAAATTACTTCATAAAGTAATCGATTACGAATAATTTGATTACCTGAAATCAGTACCGTACAAGTCTGCTTGCACCTAGTTACGTTTTTGACTGTAACGAAGAAACGATCTATTTACTTTTTTTAAGAGAAGGGAGGAGTAACCTACCTTCGTTACTTTTTGGATGGAGTAACGATTAACGGAATTTACTCGCTTCTAGAGGGAACGTGTAAGACACAAGTACCCAATCTAGTTCTCCTCACCCCAGCTGGCGCCCGTGATTTGCACGGCAAGAAAACTCCTAGATAGACCGTAGTGAGACGTTCACAAGGTGTACGTCGGCATAGCCACGGCTATCCCCCAGCGAACGCGTTAAAGAGCGAGGAATTATTAACGACAGAAAATATTGAAAGCGGCTACTGCTTCATGAAAACAACACATTCGAAGTTACGAAGAAAGTACGCGTTACTTTCGAGCTGACGGAACGCGCTCCTTTTGAATCGCCGTAACGAGTAACATACTTCGTTACTTTTTGAGTAACGAGTAATGGCATTTAGTCACTTCATTTCAGGAACGTGCACATGTCCGGTACTGAGTAATGAAGCAGCACTATCGGACTCGCAACCGAGTCTAATATGTACATATAAATATAGAACCCGTCCTGGACTCGGTCACCAAATTTTAACACCATGCGCCAACACACTGCGTACAAACAAGTCCGCGCTTGTCCACGCCGGGGGTTGGCAGTGCGCGTGCGCAATAACCAAATTCTCGTGAGGCCTCGCGCGAATGTGGAAGTGTTGATTGCGGCTGACGAACTCCACGAATACGTTCAGATGAATGGCGTCAGCTATACCCGGAACGGGACCCGTTTTTCGCGTCGAAAGTTTTAGAAAATCACTCGTAATGTTTTGAATGAAATAGCCGTTAGTCCCGCTACCCCGAGTTTTGTGGAAAGTGTGCCTCGTTCATCGGGACCACCCAATCGCAAGCTGACAAAGCCTCGTGTGTTCTTGCCGCATCGTGATTGGTCGTCACGGGCGGGCTACAAAAATAATCAGATCAGAAAGTCCACATATTATTTACTCGATTGTATCAGACGTCACGCTTTAAACGTGGCTCTAGTAATTAAAATCACTATAATACAGTTATTTGTATAGAGTTGGGAAACATGCTTCTATAAACGAGATATTGATTTTTCAGTGGCTGCTGGGCCCACAATGCTCATACACTGCTCAAACACGTGTCACCACAATATCCGTGGTTCGAATGCCGCGTGCCAAGTTTCTCCTTAAACTCGTTGCCATGCGGCATTCGAAACATGGATATCGCGGTGAATCGCATTCGAATCTGTGTGCAGTCTGTTTTAGCACGAGGAATAAGCAATGTGACCTTGGTTCGAGAGGGGTCACATGAGCGCGCATTTATGAATATAGAAAATGTAACTTACTGCATCGGTGAAATCATGAACAGCGTTTAATCGCTTTGTGGGATAGAATTAAGCAGAACAAGGACAATGAAAACAAACTACTTGTACGCGTTAAAAGGAAGTCGAAAGATTCAAACTGAATCGGAGAGGCGCGCTGGAGATTCAAAGCTGAGCGAATGTTGTATGCGTGCTCTGGAAACTGCTTTTTAAAGGATGGCTTAAAAACGTAACCTTAGTCGTGCGACAGTTAATATAATTAGGTCCGTAATCCGAGAATCAAATGATTGTAGTAAAAACTCTTGTTGGACAAAATATACACGAACTCGTCAGAATGATCGTTAAGTGCGCGCGCTCGTGAATGTGTGTGCGTGCGTGTGTGCGTGTTTATTTGTGCGCTTGTTTGCGGATGTCTGTTTGTGTCTGTCTGCGTTTTAACTCTCGGATTTCGTTCGGACGCCACACATATCTTCTTACTTGGTTTTCGAATCTCTCCGAGCTTTGATTTCAGCTTAAAATAATTACGGTCGATATCCGATAGCTTCGAAGAAATTCGATAGCGCGCGAAAGTCGCTTCCCGGAGCCTCCGTTATCGCGCTGATGGGATTGAGCGTTCGGGAAAGGAAAGGGGCTGCATGCAGAAACGCACAAGTGGCGAGATGAAAAAAATAAATAAAAAGGGGTCGCGGTATTCTTACGTTGCGCGGAATGCGCCTCCGACTGGTGTGTATAGCGTCATGTCTGGCGCACGCGTCGAAAGTTGTCCCGAAGCATAGCCTCCTCTATACTCAGAAAGCCTGGCAGTTCGACGACGGAGCCACAGAGTGCCCGGTCGCAGATTCGGAGCGCGAGGATCTGGTAGCACAGTGAATTTCTCGGGGAACCTGGACGTCAGCGCACAGGTTTTGCAGCGGCGAGGACCCGAAACACACTTGTTCGCCCGGGAGAAGTGTGTTTCGGCGTCTCGCCGCAGCGGGGCGCCAGTCACGTGGCTCTCCTCTCATCCGTTGTCTGCCGCTCCACCTTTTTCCGATTCGGTTGCCGCTTCTCGTGGCGATCTGCCAGGCTTTGTCAGTATATAGGAGGCTATGTCACACCAGTCGCTGACGCGTCCCACGGAGGCTTCGGCGTTCAGTTGTTGAGACGCCGCGACGACAGACAACGACGCCGGCGTTCGCTCGTACTTTTACCGGGACTTCTGGCGCCAGCCGCCAGGATCGCGTCATCCGACAGCGCGACACTCGGGCTTCTGTGACGCTATTTGTTGCCACTTCGGAACCACTTTTGATGTGTGGGACGCTAAACACGCGACTCGAAGACGCATTCCTCGCACCGTATAGTATTGTGTATTATATCCACTATCCACGCCATGTAACGTGATGTTTGTTTACGCCGCTGGTATTACCTGACGCGTCGCTCGGAGGTTGCGACAAAAACGTCACGATTTGCTGAGATTCCAGTTTGACTAGGTTCTAATTTTTCGTACATATTGCGTTAAGTTATGGAAAATTTGAACTGAAGAATCGACGATTATGCGCTCGTGCGGGAATCGAAGACGAGTTGACTTCGCCTGGCGGAGGAGGGATTCAATATTTATCGGTTAGACTGTTTTACATAAATAAACTAACTAAATTAAATAAAAACAAAAGAATAAACATGGGGACGGACTAAAACAGCATCTCTTTCGTGCTGTTTTGTCCGTCCCCATGTTTATTCTTTCTGTTTTTATTTAACTTCACCAACGCGCTCACGTCGAACTAACTAAATTACTAACAGCATATATGACTATGTTTACCTTTATATTGTGTATGCACTGGTAATTATTTTGTGAAATATATATAGGAGTATATATACAGGGTGTTTCACGTAAGGTGGACAAATTCGATATTGCGAAAACTACGCGTCGCAACAAAAAAAGGCTTGTGTCTTTTTGGTCCTGGGCCAGGGCCCTATTTAGGAAAATTATTAAAGTCCGAGATAATTTGATTGTTAAATATTTTTGCGTAATTAACGTTTTTATTATTGTGTTTAAGGGCATAGTTTCAATGAGAAAATTACTCAGCGTCAATAAAAACCACTAAATCAACAAACTGCAGAACGAGAGAACGACAGAAGGCACGCGCAGCATTTTACGGCTTTCTGAACAGCTGTACAAATTCGACGGGTTTTTAGGTTTCGGTTTGCTATCGGAGCGCATCTCAGCCCCGGCGGCACCGCGCCCCGTGGTATTTTCTAAATACCTTAAAATGCATCCAGTTTGTGTTTTATTTCTGCCCAAGTTAAGCGCGATAACTGAATTTACGGGACAAGATGCTACGAAAGTCCGTTCCTAACTCATATTTCTCGAAAAGTGCTTCAGCTTACTTTTGAGATTGGGCTAGTTGGTCGTTTTTCCCGCTTGGACTGAACTGCGCAGCGAAGGATTAGAAACAAAAAGTCATTGTAATCTTTCGCAAAGCAGTTTAGGGAAACTGTAGCGGTTGTGTATTTGACTAGAAACACTTAAATTGTCTTCATTGAGCCTCCAGGATAACAAATATCGAGGTTATTATTAAATTTGGTGTACGGAGGCTGCAGAAAATAATTTTCAATGTATGTTACGTCATAAATAATTTTTAATGCGTTACGTCATAAAAGTAGTTAGTGGAGAGACTGACGAAAGGCTACTACCTCTGAGGAAAGCCAAGATCGAACTGATCCGGCCTGTTATTCCCACGCGATTTTCTTCTGACGGTAACTGTCTCGCCTCCGGCCCCGACGAGAGAAGAGCTGAAAGGGGAACTCCCCTCTCCCCGAGACTCTCGTTTGAGTGTCCCAGAAGTCGCTATTGTCCCTCTACAAGATTATAGAAGATTAACCCATCACTTAAAATTCGTACAAAGACAGCTTTAGGGTTAAGGCCCGTTCACACTCTTGCAACCGAGTACGACCGAGAGAGACCGAGACTTGTTAAAGGAGCTGTGCAACGAGTTTAACGTTGAAAGAATTGGCGTTTTCTACTTTTGACATTGTTCACCTTGTCACAAAGGACAGAAAACACACCTCCTTCCTTCGAAATGTTGCGATTCCGCCGCGTAATCGCGAGGCAAAAATTAGAATATTCCTCGACATGCAGCCGCGAGCGGCGGCCATGAGAAACACGCGGCATGACGTCAATGGGGAACCTTGTAGAAAGATAGCAAGTTGTGCGAATACCTGCTCGATAAAAGGTAACTTTTCTATAAATCTTGTTGTTCCAACATTAATAAAAATGCGTCAAAAACCTGGTGTCATCGACAAAACTTTTATTATACGGAGTTTCAGTGGTGCCATCTATCCTAGGTCCACAAAACCGTCAGCAGCGGAACAGCCGCTAGAAGCCGGAGGGGAGAGGGGACAGGACCGCACGGGCCGGACGGGTATGGCCGGACCCGGATGAGACTTTCCCCCTTTCTTGGCTGTGCCCGCCAGCACGTGGTCACGCGGTCGCGAGCGGATGAGTTCTCGCCGCTCACTGATGGCTCTAAAGAAGAGAGCTTCACCGGAACCCCGCGCCTTCCCCATCGACGTCACAGCGCACGTGACTCGGAAGTTAGTGAACGAGTTGAGAGGCGCCGAAAACCTCAATCTTTGTCCATTTTTAAAATAAAAACTAGGACATGCAGGCGAAAGCGGTTTTTTGTTCTTTACTTCAAAAATGTCGAGACACCAACTCCCACATTAGTTAGGCAAAGCACTGAAACTGTTGCACAGCTCCTTTAAAACCTCGTAAAATTTCTTAGGACGAGAGAACACACTGGCACGCTAGCGCCATCTATGCGGTGACCCCGGAACTGAATTTCACATTAGCGAAGGGTTTGCGGGACTTCCGAGGTCAAATGTGCGTAATACCTATAAGAAAAGCTCGTTTATAACGTTGACAAACGTTTTTCGAGCCAACAAAGAAAGGAGAATGCGCGAGAGAAATAGAAAATATGCCGGACCGCCAAGTTTACACTGCTACCCAATAGATGGCGCCAGTGTGTCCTCTCGTTGTAAGAGGTTTTAAGGAACCCAGTTTTAAGAGGTCGCAAGAGTGTGAACGGGCCTTCACTTGCGGTGGCCCGGTCGCTGCTCTGCTTCGGCTGCTTTCAGCGGATGCTACGAGCCATCGGGGCCTATCCAAGGCCATGTGAATGTCACGTGACCTTGGAGGGGGCACAGCGACGCGCGGAAAGCGTATCACGGGGCTACGTCCACAGATCGGGATTGGCTGGCATAGCTCGCAGGGTCCGCTGCGTCCGGGCGTAAAATCCCGAGACAAACTACGTCACGAATGCGACGTATGTGACTTGCGCTAGGCTGGCTGCTCTCCGAGCGTTTGCCAGAGTGGGCCGTTTATAACAAAAAATACAGCCTTCAGGCTCAAATACAAACGTGCGATTGTCATTTACGGATATTGTGGATCATATTCAGCCTATTTGTCAACACGGCGGGTATGTTTCATGCTTCGTTGAAGTGTCCCTTTAAACAAATGTTCGCAACATCCCCAGTATGGCAGATGACTTTTGCAAAAGTGGTCCAGTTTTTTTCTAGATTGTTCTTTGCGGCATAATCTGAAGGAATATTAATCAAACAGCAAACAAAGTTCTTTCCCAACGACGCGGAATGCCATTAATAATTGCTTACTGGTGCGAAAGGCGCGGCGTAAATACCCCCAAAAAGGTCGATAAATGTAAATGCTCCTTTTCGTCCCCGTTGCCCATTCACATCGCTCGGGTAGGTTCATTATTAAGCGTATTGACGATCAATGTACGAATTCGAGCAAGTCCATCAGGTACACGTTGGTTGCTGACTTCAAACACCACCTATAGAAGGGAAGGCCTGCTCCTTTACCCCCTTATTAAACGTCATGACTGGATGGATGGATGAGGCTGAACTCTTCGAATCGGGCTGCGGCTTGCGCCACCTATAACCACCTAACCAGACTAGTAGATTCACGCAGCGCCGCCTACCTTTGCGTCAGCGTCCCCGTCAGCGTGTCTTGCTGCGTTTCACAATGAGCGCGACGCTTAAAGGGGCCCTGCAACAACGTTTTGACTGGTTTTTAATTTGCACCGAACCTGAGCGCACTGAACGTAGTAACTTCATGAAACTTTTCTTTTCTCAAATTTCGCTTTACTTTAAAAGTTATAGGCAAATTAGAATTACAAAAACAAGCAAAAAATAACCTGCTTCATGACGTCGTAGGTCCTGGCTTGAGTGGCCGTGAACTAGAGGAGGGGTAGTGAGCCATTCGAGCGCTCACGGCTGCCGCACTCCGTGTCGACGGCTCGAGAGGGCGCCACTAAAGCATGTGTTGGATAGGCTGTATGCAGCGGGCGGCCAGGGCGGCTCGCATTGCATTTGCTGCGCGATTAAAGACTATTTCGGCATAAAACTTCATTGGCCACAAACAACAGCAAACACGGGGTAAAGATCAGTTCACAACTGGAGCCACTTCGCGCTGCCATATCGCCAAATGGCCAAATCGCCAGCAGGGCCCGCGCCGAAGGCCTTCGGAACGCTCGGAGCCGGTCGGATCTTCGAGCCGGTATACGACCGCAGCGCCGCCGCGTACATCCGGGACCTTTCCGTGTCGGCGCCTGATCCCACTACTCCTTTCTAGTATGCGCCGCCGTTTCCACCGCTTGGTGGCGGGTATGTCGACGGGTCATTTCTTGTTTCCGTACTTTATAAACTGCATTTGTTTCTTTTCTGATCTAAAATACTGAACAAAAACTACTTTCATACATAATTGAAACGGTTCCCGACACTTATATTTTGTATCTCGACTAAAAAAAAAGCTCTTAGCGGCTCTGACCAGTAGTAAGGCCAGGACCTAAGACGTCACATATCGCGCGCTTTCGGCAACGCGGGTCGCCCTCGTAGGTGGAGGAGGTTTCCGCGTCGTCCGGTTAAAATATGACGCACTGATATTTAGTTACTCTCTCCGTGCCCGCTGGCTTGCCCGAACCCCAAGAGACGTGGAAACCGCAAAAAAGGTAGACGCTTAAATATGATTGCAGGGCCCCTTTAAGCACGTGGCGACGACCAGACGGACGCCTGTGCCGCTTTGCGGGGACTCTGGTCGACCTTGAGCGTGTTTGCCGCTTGGGGCGGCTCGGTGATCGATCCACTCACGATGACGTAACGCCCAGGTCTTGACTTCTAGAAGGTATTGTGCCCTTCCCCTTCGGCGGAGTACTGGCTGTAGAGATAAAGTATGGGTCCAGTCAATTGCAGTAACATATACACAAAATGTGTGTTAAAAAAAATTGTTTTCGTTTTTGGTTGCGTAAATAAACTACGCTCGCAGAAAACTAAAGCACCGTGAGAATGTGACGCTAGTTTGTAGTGACAGAATGCGAAATGTTCGGAGAATATGACCTCACCCGGATAAGGAGATAAAAGGGGAAGACGAAATTTTTCTATGAGCCGACGTCCCCCTATAAGCCTAATGCCGTAAAAACAAGCAATGGTATTGTGGATGGCTGTGTCATTTACATCAATGAAACACACTTGTCAACGAAAAAAAAATACGCTGTCGTCTTTCTCTCTAACACTTTTTTTTTAAACTGAAATAAACGCTACATGCGCCCACAATGACATTTCTTGTCTTCTAAAGTAAACGTCAACTCATTAAAAAATTGTTTTTTTTTAACGTTAAGGTTACGTCATGTTTAGACGATCGCATTTTATCACCACAACTATCGTCAGATTCCCACGGAGTTTTCTTTCCGCGACGCATAATTCCTTTATCCGGGCCGGTCAGATTCTCACGGAGTTTTCTTTCCGCGACGCGTGTAGTTTATTTATCCGGGCCGGAAATGCACGGATCTCTTTTCTCACAAACACCTGTTTACTGACGGCGGAGGACAGCGATGTTGAATAACGAAGTGACGTAAGCCCAATTAGACATGGGCTTGACTCTGGACAGAGTGCGCCGCGTGCTTTGGCCTTTCAGGGATCAAATATGCGTCCACGTTAGGTTAGATAAACACGGTAGACTAATTAGGTATACAATATACCTGTCCCCAACCTCGAACGTTACTCAACGACTAACCAGATTACTATTCAATGAGGAATTTTACCAGTAAAATCTGTTGGCTTACATGGACGACATCATCACGCGGAACTGCGTCCACCCGCTGTAGTCACTCCGTTTAGAGATCGCTGCTCTCACGCTACCGGACGCTCTCATCTCTTTCTCTCCTTCAGTTTTTTTTTCGCAAACTAGACGTGGCTTATCAACAGTCCGTTTCCCTTGAAGTTCGACGGGAGTCGTCACAACGATCTTATGAAACCAATCAAGCACAGCCAATATTGCATCATCATCACGCTAATCGTCTTTGTGACACATAAGTAACGCGTCACAAGTACCTCGTCACAAGTTACGCGTAACTTCTATCTTGTTATTTTTTTAGTGACGAGGAAAACACTTGGATGTTGTTGTTAGATGTTCGTCGCAACCTGCAGTGCGTTGCTATTAGCACCCCCTCCCCTTTAGAAATCATGTTTATATCCTGTAATGCTTCCTACCCACCCATTTGTATTGGTGCTTGTTACCGCCCACCAGATGCCGATTTTTTTTTATTTCTGAATTTCATGAAGCTTTTTGATGGATAACTACGTCATATCAGCACGCTCTCATTCTTCTGCTCGGTGACTTTACCTTTCCTGCAATAACCTGGGCCGACCTGGCACTTACTACATCCAAACACAACACAGAAAGCGACTTCGTCAACACGTGCCTCACATTTGGTTTATCGCAACTTGTTTCTTCCCCAACTAGGCAAACTGATCATTCCTCTAACATCCTTGACCTTGTACTTGCTTCGCATCCAGAAAACATGTCGTCAATAACATATTTACCCGGTTTCAGTAATCACGTAACAATACACGCCACATTTCAGTGTCGACTTCCGCATCCCAAAAAAGTGAAGAAAACTTTAACACTGTAAGTTAAAGGTGACTACAAAAGCATGAACGAAGAACTAAACACTTTCTGCAGCTGGTTTCTCACTAACTTTGCAAAACGTTCTGATAATTTGTTTTTCAAATGGAACGTCTAATCACAACGTATATTCCCACTATTACTGTTATTGAGCAAACATCAACTCCGTGGTTGAATAACGTGCTAAAATGTATCAGCAACAAAAAAAAAGAAAAACGACAGTTTAGATCAGCTAAGCTGTCGAACAGCACGCGGGCATGGGATAAATACAATGCTACCGAAAAAATGTTTGAATCTCTTGTTGCTCAAGCCAAACGAACGTTTTTTCTTCTACTTTGCCCGCGACGTTGCATAGCAATTCCAAGCAATTTTGGAAAATGATCAACCTCGGTCAATCAAAGCCCATATCACTATGTGATCAGAACTCGCCCATTCCCAAACATGACATTCCCCAAACATTGAACTCCTCCTTCTGTTCTGTTTTTACGCAAGAACCAGCCGGCGATCTCCCTGAATTTCCTTATTCTGATCACCCGGCCATGCCCAACATAAACTTTACTTCTAATGGAGTCCTAAAAGCAATTGAAGCTTTGAAACTAACGTCATCCGCAGGTGTTGACGGCATCAATTCAAAGATACTAAAAAACACAAAAAGTGCCTCAAGCGTCCTTTTGTCACACATTTTTCAGCAATATCTCTCATCTGGAGTGGTACTACTGGACTGGAAGGTGGGAAAGATCGTTCCAATACCAAAAAAGGTCCACCAACCTCAACCAGCGGTTATCGTCCCATTTCAATCTTCAGTGTTTCATCAAAATTAATGGAGCATATAATTTATTCGTATGTTATAAATTTCTTAGTATCTGTTATTTTTTTCACCCGAGCGAACATGGTTTCCTAAAAGGATTTTCTTGTGAAACCCAGCTTGCTCTTTTACTAACGATCTAATGTTCAAGTGCTGATTATAAGATACCTGTGGGTGCCCTCTTTCTAGATTTCGAAAAAGCTTTCGATAAAGTTCCACACCAACGTCTCTTATTAAAACTTTCACGTTTAAACCTCGACCCTCAAGTTTGTAACTGGATTCGTAACTTCTTGTCAAACCGACAACAATTGTTCATGCTAATAACCACTCTTCGCCCCGATCCCCGGTTGCTTCTGGAGTGCCCCAGGGCACTGTTCTCGGTCCCCTACTTTTCTTAATTTACATAAATGACCTACCTGCTAATATCTCATCTAACATACGCTTATTCGCAGACGACTGCGTTGTTTATCATCCTATAAATAACAGCACTGACGTTCACGCCCTGCAGTCTGATCTTCACCATATCGAGGCTTGGTGTGCTAAATGGCTAATGTCTTTGAATGCTAACAAAACATACCTCGTTTCTTTTCGTCGTAGGCAATTTTACCCATCCCCTAAGTACGTCATTTGTGGTTCACTCATATCTCCTCTACCTTCATATAAATACCTAGGGATTACCTTTTCAAACGATTTAACTTGGTCATCTCACATAACGAACATAGCTAATGACGTGAATCGCGTCCTTGGCTTTCTACGTCGCAACCTACGCTTAGCCCCTCCATCGGTAAAGCTACTATCTTTCCTCTCACTAGTCCGACCCAAACTAGAATACGCATCTGCTGTTTGGGACCCACATCAATCTAATCTTACTAAAACGCTCGAAACCGTGCAAAATCGCGCAGCAAGATTCATCTACTCAGACTACTCTTATCATAGCAGTGTCACCGCACTGAAATCTCAAGCTAATCTTCTTAACCTCGAATCACGGCGCAAAATTTCCAGGCTCCGCCTTTTTCACAAGTTTTATCACTCATCACTTGGCAGCTCTGTTATCGCACCAGCTCACCGCGTTTCATGCCGCATCAGTCATCAGGAAGCTGTTTATCCCTTCCATGCCCGCTGCACTGCGCATCTTTTTTCATTTTTCTGCCAGACAGCAAAGGATTGGAACGATCTGCCCACCGACGCCGTGCTCCACTCCAACCCCACGCATTTCAAGGCATTCATCGAAGAAATTTTGTTTTGATGTTTGGTACTACCCTCATTTAATACCCCTTATTTGGGGCATTTGAGGTTTAATAAATGAATAACTAAATAAATAGCGCTAACTTCTATCTTGTTATTTTTCTAGTGACGAGGACAACACTTGGTTACTTTTTCAGAGAAGGAGCCAGTAACGTGCTATCGTTACTTTTTGATGGAGTCATTGAGGTTGAGGTTGAAGGAACGTTAATTATACAAGAATTACTAAAATTCATACTGCGACAGTCCGTCTCCTTGCGGTGCGGCGGCCTCCATGGCTTGGCATCATCGTTGTTGCCTAACGACGTGCTGGCCTGATGAAGTTGGTGGGGTCCTCAAATGGATCCTCCTAGGCCCCTAGGAGGATCCATATGGATCCTCCTACGCCAAGAGGTACTCGAGGATGTTGGTCCTAGATTGGGTGTCGCCCGTCGGGTGCGTCCATTCTCTGATGCTTGGATATTTTTTTCGGAATCCGAAAGCAGTGTCCAGGCGTCCTTTCCCTGTCCTTGTCGAATCCGGCACTCCCAGAAAGGATGTTGCAGTCTGGGAATCGACTCTTTGTCCTTATACCGCTGGCAGCATGGGTCTGGTGGCACGGCATAGGTGTTGGCTCTCTTGAGTTGTCCTAATTGCAATATGTACTTGAACCTCAGTGTTATTTCTCCGCCGGCGCGCATCCTGCGGAGTTGCACCGTTTGCCTCCTGTTGAAGATATTCTCGGGGCTTAAGTTCTCGTCCCCGGTGGCTTCCTTTGCGGCTCTCAGCAGTGTGTGGTTACGTTCCTTCACGGCCCTGCGGATGTCTTCCACAAAGTCGTATAGAGTTGTCCGTTTTCTGTAGTTTATCGTCGGCGCTCGACGGCCTGCTCAGCGGGGACGGTATGTGAGGATTTGCATCTCCTGCCGTGCGGCTTCGTGTGCCTTTAAGTTTCCAGGGATCATCCTCGTGTCCCGGTGACCATCGTACGCTGACTCTAGCTCCGTGTTCGTAGAGTTTCAGCAACGTGTCGTATATGAAGTTCACGATTGGGTTTGCAGTGGGCCTGTGCCTCTACAGATCTGCGATCGCCACCTGCGAGTCCGTGGACACGACCAGGGTTTTGGTCTTGCTTTCTAATCCTCCGAAGGTTTCTAATGCCAGTAGAATCGTCTTCTGTTCGGCTAGCTCCGCGGCGATGTCGTCGGTCTGGTCCTGACTCGGCCCTTTCGCAGGTTCCTGGATGTTGTTGGTGTAGAGCACTACCACTGCCGCCCATCGTGCATCCCTCGCTTTGGAGCAACTCCTCTACCTCTCTGAGGTGCTGCCTGGTGTAGTGCTTCCTCCTCTTCTTGTGTCTTTGTGCTCCCATGTTCTTGCGCAGAGGTCTGGCTGCCTAAAGGACGTCTATCAACTCCCGCAGAGCCTTCTGCTTCGGGATGCGGTGCTTGATCGCGTTGGTTATCCCGAGATACTTCAACATCTCGCGGCCTTCCTCCGTGTGTATGAATAAGTCTTGGTGTGTGAGCCACTTTTTGTTGTTCCAAAAGATCCTCGATTTCCTGCAGGTGCTTGCTCTTCTTGAGTTCTCTTTTCTTGGCGTTCTTCGGAGGGCCGAGTAGGACCCTGCGTGCATCATAAGCATGGTCTCAAACTTTCGAAAATGTTTCTTTCGTAGCGAGTAAAACCATGGCTGCGTACGTAATTTTAGACTCTAGAGTGGTGCAGACCAGCTTCTTGGCCGTCTTTTTCCTGCCTCTCCGAGTTTTCCCGAGATTCTTCTGACCAAATTAAGGCCTTTCTTCTTATTCACGGCCATCTCATTCAGCCTTTTGTCCGCGAGGTCCTTCGTATACCCGAGGTTGATCCCTAGGATTTTGATCTCTGGTTCTGCCAGGATGTGTGTCCCGGCAAACTCCAGTTGCAGAGTACGGTCTTCGCGTCCCCTGCCGAAGGTCGTGTACTTGATCTTTTCGGGCGAGGGTGCCATGCCGACTTCTTTGAGGAAGTCGTCTCTCGCATCAAGGCTCAGTTGCAACGTTCTTCTCTGGTAGTGCTCGTCGCCTTTGCATGTCCATATCGCGCGCAATGTCGTCTGCGTAGGCGGTTGCTTTCAGGTCCGGGATCTTGTGCAGCTTCCACAGAAGAGGCACTCGTTCGAGTAACGGTATTTTGTCACGTCTGGAGAGGAACGTGTACAACGCAAGTCACGCTCCTTGGTTTCCAGCCCAGCTTACGCCTGTAACTTTCGCGGCAAAAAAAAAAAAGCGCCAACGATCAGATTAAGAAGGTGCCCATGAATGCGTTACTTAGCTAGGCGTTATTAACGAAACAAAATATTGAAAGGCGGTTACTGCTTCAGAAAAAAATGAAACGTTTGTAGTAAAGGGAAAGTAACTCATTATGTCACAGCCAAAGCACCGCCTTCCTTTTGAATCTCACTAACGAGTAACGTACTTAGTTACGTTTTAAGCGAGTGACGGTATTTTTTTTTTGTTACGTGTACATGTTTGCTTGTAAGGTGACATACGTATACAATCCATGCCGGATTCATGCAGGTATATATACATCTGCTGTGGGGGGCGGGGGGGGGGGGGGCGGCAGGCGCGCGCTTTCAGTCCCAGTCCGAGCCGTTGGTGGTGTTCGGCAGAGCGATTACGGCGTGTGCGGCCTGCCGGAATCGAATTAGGGGCTGCTAAGCCGCATCGGAACCGGCCGCGCGCACTCCGCACCGGGCCACTGGACTCGCGCACGACGCCTGAATCCGGAATTAAGCCCAGCTCCCTCTCCTTTTCTCTCGCTCTCATTCTTTATCTCTCTCCGTTTTGTCTTTCTTGTTTTCTTTTTTTTATCTCTCTTTCTCTTTGTCTGCCTCTAATTCATTCCTCTCTCTCTCTCTCTCTCTCTCTCTCTCCCACCTGTGCTTTCCTTCCTCTCCCCTGTCTCTACCTCTCTGTCTCTCCCTTTTTCTTACTTTCCTGTTACTCTTTCTCTCTGTTAGTTCCTCTCTCTCTCTCTCTCTTTCTCTTTCCCGTCTGTCTTTCTCTCTCCACCTCCACGTTTCCTCTCTTTCGGTCAGTACCTCTTTTCTCTTTCCGTTTCCATTTCTCTGCTCAGCTTTTCTTTTTCTTTTTCTTTCTTTTTTATATCTCTATCTGTCTTTATCTCTTTCCTTGTTGTGTTTCTCTCTTCTCTCTCTTTCTTTCGCCCCCTTCTCTACCTTTTCTTTCTCTCTTCCCTCTTTTTCTTTGTTTCTCTCCCTAGGTCTTCCTTCGTTTATTCTCGTGCTATTTCCACCCTCGCCCCCTGCTCGTGGAGAAGGACGCACGGTCCCATGATTCGCACCACTTAAAGGGACCATAAAAAGAATTGTGGGCTTGGACACATTGGGATTTTACTAATCGCATGTCGTTTTAGTGGGCCGAAACAAAACTAGTACACGAGGGTAGAAAGCCAAAAGCCTGCTTTTCGGAACGAATATGTGAAAATATACCTTCTTTGCTTCGGAAGCTCTCGGCCTTTTCACCGTCGTGATGCATCCGCGGTGCCGAAGCAAGCCTGCCTAACCCTGCTTACACATTGGACACGTGCGCTGCGTCATTCTTACGTATGCGCTAGTCGACAGCCAATTCGTCGACGAGTAATTAATTCGTCTTCGCGGCCAATCGGTGTTCTGACGCACTTATCATCACTTCCGAATGGGAAGTTCTATGGTGTGCTTAAAAAGCACAGTGTAAGCTCGTCGAGTCCTCGTCATCGAATCACTGAATCCAGTCATCGAATCCGATGCCCAAGCAAGTCAAGACCACATGTTTTTTTTGTGTTTTTTTTTTTCATTTCGTTTTTGAGTTGAGTAGGAAAGCTAAGGAGGAAGAAGTTGGAGAATAATTTCATGGTCCCTTAGCAGTTAGTACCACTGAATCGGCTGCTGTTGGGAGACGACTCGAATTCGAGTGCATGCACGGGAGAGCGGGATTCAGAAAAAGAGAGAGAGAGAGATGTGTAGGAAAGGTATTGTTGACGGAAAGGAAGAGGTGAGAGGGAACGAAAGATAAAGAGAAAAGAAAGAAATCTAATTTGTAGACAGTTATGCAAAGCAGTACTTGGTAATGTACAACTTAAAAGGCCTCTCCAGCCTAAATTATAGCGATCGTTGATCTTCACGCCTCGCGTTAAATCGCGTATACCTTCAAACACGCTGCGGAATTATCCAGCCGAAATAACTAAGATTTTAATCGAAAATTAATTTGAGAAGCTCAGATTTTGACTCGTACGTTTTCATTTCGTCACTCGACGAAACCCGTGACGTTACAAGATACTACAGCCACTGATCGTGACGTCACGCCTTTTTCGGTTCCCCTCCTTGACAACATGGAGCCGCTCTCCCGAGCCGCGCGAGACGTTGTCCGAGCCGATAGCCTGTTATATAAGCATATATAGGGAGTATTCACTGGCAGCCACTAGTGTGTGCGCACTGCTGAGCGCGCAGCTGACGGCGAGCTTCCGCAGTTCTTTTGCAACGTACATTCCGCACCATGCAATCAAGAGTGCCGGTCTTAGCGGCGTTACTAAAGCGAGTTCGTTCTGAGCGTGCGCTCTATACATCGCCCTCGAATATGGCGTCCAGTGATATAGCCCCTATAGGAAGCTCCGGTCGGAGAAAATGGCAGATATCTCAAGGATCGACTGCGAGAGCACTCATAAACACACACGCAAAACTGTCTCTGGCCAAGTAGGAATTCACTGCCGAAACTGCGGTTGCGATCACCAGTTCACAAAATGTACTACGTATTGATGCGGAGTGGCGATCCTTTAATTAGATAAATTATTGAGGCAGAGATGACAGCGCGACCCTATAGCAAGCGTGTCAACTGCCACTTCCGTTTCTTTATCTGCCAAAAAAAGTATACTACTTGGCAAACTTAGTCAATGTGATGAGCGCAGATTTCCAGTGTGCTTTTTCGTATTGTTTTTATTTTCAACCATGGTGCTGTTTATTACACAGAAGTAAAAGAACAAACGTGAGTTGTAAGTCGGCGCTGTGTTTGTCCTTCTATGTGTCCTCTGCTTTTTTCCTTGTTTGTAAAGCGCTGTTGATGCTAATAGGAACCCGAGATGCTTTGAGCGACGGCACGCGACCGACGCGACGAAAACAGGCAGGAGCGAGGAGGACGGAGGAAGGAGAGCCCTAAGGAGACGGCGTCCTGATCCTGTTACGTCACGGCTCGTTTATCGAGTGAGCTACAATACGAGAATTTCCAGAGTCGTTTTATACGCTTTATTCTTCAAATCGCGAGCTGAAATTCTGTGGATACTTCCTTGAGGAGGTCCTGGTACCTGCCACAAGGTTCTTATATAAAGCTAGTGGTCCCAGTTTTAAGGTCGGGAGGACCTTTAAAGGGAATTCGAATCCCTTTTATAAAAAATCGAGTTAAGAGCAGACTTCTATAGCTTTTTGTTTCATGAATTCAGGTACCGCATTTCACTTGGGCAGAAGTTAATGTTTATATATATATTCAGCGATTGCCGCAGGGCTTGCTACGAGCCTCTCTACCGACTGTTATCTATAGCGTCGTGCCGCCATCGTCGGCTTCTTTGAGCCAGCTGTGTGGCCAGCAAGGGACTTCTGACTTTGCCGATGACGTCACTTTTTCTAATTTTTCTTTCCGCTTTAACGCTCTCCTGCTCTCGGCGCGTCGCAACGGGCGCATGCAGGCGTACGTAAAATTGTTAATCGGCGATTACAATGCTCATACTAATACGAAACAAACAAAACTTAAGACCAATCATTTTCAAGAGTCTACACTAATACTTTCACGTTTTTTTTTTAATTTTTTAGGGATGTTTTTAGTTTCTTTTTAGGTCCTTAAAGGGAAACTGAAGCGGTTTTGTAGTTCAGGAAAAACACTTTAATCGTCTTCATTTCGCCTCCAGGATCACGCATATCGAGATTAATTTTTCAATTTCGTACACGTAGGCCGCAGAAAATTAGTTTCGAAGTACCGCTGAATCGGCTCCTTCCCGGAGCGTGACGTCATATTCAAAATTTTCGGAAATTTTCGCTCTCGCGCTTCTTCAGCGCCTATCAAAGGCTATGCACGAGCGCTCTTGCTATTTTCGGAAAGAGCAGAAAAGGACGCCACGACTGGTGTCAGCCAACGTTACTAGATTACCTTTCGCTGTGGTTCTCCGTATAAAAGATTCCAAGTAAATAACCAACATAAAGCGTTGACGAACGCGCGTGCAAGATGTCATTTGCTTTTAGGCCTTCGCGTTCAGAACAATTACTGCTGCCATAGCCTCCTCTATACTCACAAAGCCTGGCAGTTCGACGACGGAGCCATAGAGTGCCCTGTCGCAGATTTGGAGCGCGAGGATCTGGTAGCACAGAGCATCAAAGAGCCATTTCTCGGGGAACCTGGACGTCAGCGCACAGCTTTTGCAGCGGCGAGGACCCGAAACACACTTGTTCGCTCGGGAGAAGTGTGTTTCGGCGTCTCGCCGCAGCGGGGCGCCAGTCACGTGGCTCTTCTTTCATCCGTTGTCTGCCGCTCCACCTTTTTCCATTTCGGCGGCCGCTTCTCGTGGCGATCTTCCAGGCTTTGTCAGCATATAGAGGCTATGCTGCTGCGGACGCAGGCACGTGCGGCAGCGTGGAACACCATTCTCCTGCCTTCTCCTTGATGCTTGGGCAATTTATAATTCGTTTCAGCTCAACCAGACGCAGCCGATGCTGGCAAGGACGCAGTGGAGCTACCAGGCGTCCCTGCCTGCTGCGCGCTCGTGCAGTACAGGCATACGTACAGGGCCACACGCTACGTGCCATAGCATCGGCTGCGTCTGGACCCAAGCTGAGCGGAGTATTGGCGACGCGCTATCGAAAGCGTCGGTGTGGTCGGCTCCAGAGATCACGAATGCTGACTATGACGTCAGCAGATGATGTCTCATCGCGAGAAGCAAAGACTGTAGCACTTCAATCCTTGACGGTGTTGGCAGCGTTGCATTGAGAGCGAATGATTTCAAGCTTCCCACATGCTAATTACTAGCACCATCGATTGTTGTTCACAAGTAATGACGTCACGAGAGGGAGACCATAGGAGGCGCAGCAAAACATCTCGCTGCTGGTAGCAATTAGTGATGCAAAACTATCGATAAATTGACTATCGATACTATCGATAGTTTTCCAGACTATCGATAGTGTCGCAGAACTATCGATAGTCGACTATCGATAGTACCATCGATAGTTTTTCGATAGTCGACTATCGATAGTCTATCGATAGTTTTTCGATAGTCGACTATCGATGGTACTATCCATAGTTTTTCGATAGTCGACTATCGATAGTTCTGCGACATTATCGATAGTTTTCTTACTATCGGTAGTCAAATTTCTGGCGACTATCAATACTATCGGTAGTACTAACAATAGTTTTGCACAACTAGAGCGAACACAGTTGCCGCACCGCCGCTCGCCTCCCTTCCTCCTCTCTTCGCCTGAACTCCCGCCTTCGGCATCACTGGAAAGCTGGACCAAAGTTGGGATGGTAAGTGCTTGGACTAGTTGGGTGTCCCATTTGAAAAAATAAAGTGAGAAACACAGAAGAGGAGCGACGCAAACTACTAGTGTCGCAAAACTATCGATAGTAAACCGTCGACAGTACTATCGATAGTTGACGATAGTCGAATATCGATAGTTTTTCGATAGTCACCATCGATAGTACTTTCGATAGGTTTTCGATAGTCGGCTATCGATAGTACTATCGATAGTTTTACTATGTCTTTCGATAGTCGACCATCGATAGTACACCGATAGTCTTTCGATACGACTGATCGATAGTACTATCGATAGTTTTTACTATCGATAGTCAGATTTCTGGCGACATCGATACTATCGATAGTACTATCGATAGCTTTGCACCACTAATAGCAATACGTCTACGGTATATACGTATTGCTAAATTACCCAAGCATCAAGGAGAACGCGGGGATTAGTGTTACATGCGCCGCATGTGCTGGCGTCAGCAGTAGTAGCTTTACTAAAGCAAATGCCTAAAACAAATTGCATCTTGCACGCGCGTTCGATCAACGCTTTATTTTGGTTATCTGCTTCGAATCTTTTATACGGGGAAGGCGTGCGCGTGTGGCGCGTGGAACACCAATCCCTGCGTTCTCTTTGATGCTTGGGTAACTTAGCAATAGGTCTATTCAGTAGATTACGTTATCAATAGGCACCATTTTCAAGATCAGTAGACTCTCAGGTAGATAATAAAGGTTTCTCAAAGATTTGCCGCTGTGCGACCCGCGTCGGCCATGTCTACGCTCGCACCGCCCTCTCTTTGTCGTCGTTCCAAGCCGCTTGCGTGTCTAGTTTCCTTTCCTTTCCGCTCTCCCGATGTGGCGGTCCCGTGGCGCGTGTCTACTTTCCACCGGGTGTCGGTCCCGTCGCGCGTGTCTAGTTTCCTCCGGCTCCTCGGGGCGGGTCTGTGTCGTGTGCTAAACAGGCTCGCTGACTCATAGCTCATGATTTTTTTTCAAGACCTCTTCAGCTTTCTCTTAAGCCGCCATCACACTGTTCACACATCATACGAAAGACACAGTGTTCTTGCAGACTCGATGACAGAATTATTATTTGCGGACGCGCCTCACGGATGTTCGAAGCACGTTGACTTCGTGCATGCTTCAAACACCTCTGCAGACATTCTTTAAATGACCAATCAGAGAGGAGCGTTTACAAGGACGCTTGAGACAGTGTCTGCAGAGCGTGTTTTGCATGACGCATAAACAGTGTGACCGCGACCTTAAAGACCGGCGACCAGTGCGCGCTTTCCACTTTTCTCTCCTTCCTCCTCTCCCTGCCCCCTCTACCCTCTTCACCGTTTCCTGTTTCCTCCTCACCCATGTTGAGGAGGATCTTCTGCCTAGCAGAATCTCCAGTCTGGTCGTCTGCCTTTAAGCGTCCAGCGACTGCAGTTCGTGCAAACTTCTCATTGTTACCTTTCATACGGTAAAGCGAGATTGAGGCAGTGAAGTTAAACGAGACAAAACAGTAGGATAAAGGGATAGAAAATCTATATATATATAAACGCCTGGAAAAGTGACTTAGGTCGACGTTGGAGTTGAACGCGATTAACGAAAATAAAAACAGAAACCGTGGGAGAAAGCGTCGAAGCAATCGAATTCGGTTAGCGGAGAAAGGCTGGCAATGACGAGAGGGCGAACACAGTGGGGGCGAGGAAGCACAAATCAGGTTCTCCAATTAGCGAACAAACGGGACGGCGAGGAATCCCTACCGTATAGTCCGTCCGCCGCTCCCCAGCTGACAGTGGACCGAACGCGCCGTGTCCTGTAGCCGGATCAATCGGCACTCGGTTTCGCATCACGTGACTGCTCTCGCCCCGTTCGCGAACGCACAGAAAACACAGTCACGTGGTCTCGAGACGGTGTCGTTTCGGGGCCAAATGGACAAGGGGGTTTCACCGCACGTTGACGGCTTTAGGCGCGGTACGGAATGTATAGTTTGAACGCCGAATAAGAGGATTGATGGAGCGCGCGCGCGCGCACTATTCGATCTTTTTTTTTTTTCATTGAGGAGAGAAAGGTTAATGGCAAAATTAGGCATCGTAAGCGCGCCTCTGAGTGCTCGTTACTTTCTGTACCTACTTAGAACGTGTACTTTGAACTGGGAGTTGGAACGATTCCGGCGGTTGCTTGATGACTATGCTGGGTGGCTTGTTATGGTCACGAGTGAAGTTTCAGTGATTCACACATCGAAACACAATCTTCGTGTAATTTCTCTGTTAAAAAAAAGTTGTAGTGAACAGTAGATTTGTTCGCTGCCGTATGAAAACGAGCTGAAGCAAAGGGCAGTTGTGAATTATTTACGAGTGTATCCGATACTACCGGCTGCAACCGTCAATCTCCTAGACCCACCTTGCCCTATCAGGGCCGGCTTCCTAGAATCAGCGTGTTAAAGGGGCGGTACGACAATAATCACTGTGAATGTCTTTTTTTTTTTACTTTACACGAGCTTACCGTCACTAGTGGGATCCATGTATACTCGCACGAAATACCATCAACAGAGTGACCTCTTTGTTGCGGTGTAATTTCAAGAATAATAGCGAGCGATTTTTTTCAGTCTCAGCTTTGCAAAACTTGATGACGTAGTTTGAAGGTCGCATTGTTGGCATTGTTCGATAACGTTGGCATGTCCCCCCTTGTGACGATATTTGAATGCTGCTCGTAGGTTGCGCCCGAGCATTGCGTGATCACTCAATTTGGGCTCGCGATGATCGATAACTCGACAAGCACTAGGGTAGTGGCTCGTGTCCAATCGCTGCAATGACAACAATAGCCGAACCCTAAACAAGTCTGGAACTCGGCACGTGTCTTGTGCTTTGACAACATTTTCCAACCCTAGCGCGTGGCCATGATAAACATTGGTGGCATGTAATCGGGTGGCCGCTTGTTCTGGTTGCGAACTGAGGAAAAAGAACGCTGCTCGGTTTTATCTCATTTTCTTTTTCGCGACTATTATTCTACGAAGATGAAAACCAAAGCTTGTTTCATGGATTATAAATGTTAGGGATTCATTGCGATGGCTGGTTCCCACATCTGCGTTGGTTGCGTTAGCATCCAACAGAAACGACTGTAATGACAAAGTCACAGGGACAAGTGTTTGCCGGACACAGCATGGCAAGCGATGCAAGGGGCAGCTTAGGCGAAGCAATCCTTGAGTCACGGTTGTTGCGGTGTTTTGGTCGTTAAGGTTGTTTTGGTTTCATGTCGGGGGTGGTCGCAGCAAACTGAAACTAAAGCCCTTTCATGTTTTAAAAGTAGCGCAAGGTGCGTCGATGCACGAGGCTCGTGCAACGTGCAGCCCTTGGGAAGACCATGGCGGCACAGCGCAGCACTGAGCTGGATTTCAGACGCCATGTTCTTCCCAGAAGTGGCGCGCGGCACGTGTCTCGAGCATTTCCACAACAATGAATGGTTCCACTTTTGCCAGGATAGAGGGGTTTTAACGGAAATGGCAGCAACGACAAAGTCACCGGTAAATGCGTTCGCCGTACACTGCGTGGCAAGCGATGCAAAAGGTAGCTTCTCGAAGCAATCACGAGTCACGGTTGTTCCGGTGTTCTGCATGGTCTCAAAAATAACAGCGCAAGTAGGGAATCCACACAAACACACGTCGGCCACAAAAAATTATTTGTGAGACATGGATAACCAACTCGCCCAAGCCTCCTTTTTGGTGTTCTGGTCGTTTCTGCCGTTTTGGTTGTTGTGAGCAGAACCGTTGCAAATGTGTGTGGACCTGTTTATTGGCGGCGAGATGTTTTGGTGGCGCCCTCCTATGTTTACCTTTCGTGACGTCATTGCCTTGTGAACAACAAGTTTGAAGGTGTGTGTAAAGAGCATGGTGGAAGCTTGAAATCATAGCACTCTCAGACCAACACGGCCAACACCGTCAAAATTGAAGTTCTTCCATTCCTCTTATTTCCGTCGATGGGAAATCCTTTGCTGACGTCATAGTCAGTATTCAGCCTATCGTGGAAGACCGATCACAGCGACGCTTTCGATCGCTCACGTCGCCAATAGCTTACACTAGAGCCACCAAATAAACTACGCTTCAGAGTAACAACACTTACCCATCTTGGGACTTAAAATCGTGGTTGCCAGTTATCTTAAAGGGACCATGAAACGATTCTGAAATCGAATTTCATCCACCGGACGCCGTAAAAGGTGTGAAAAGAAACACAAAAACACAAAAATAGGGAGCCAAAAAAATTCTTTGCTATAGAACTTTTAAAAGAAAACTGGACTCTTTTGCGCCTTCTTTCCTTCGCAAGCTCTCTGACTTTTCACTGCTATGCATCCGCGGAACTGCAGCACGTCAGCCGAATCCACGTCGCCTATTGGGTAAGCGCCTACCTCACCAGCACCGCGATCATAAAGAATAAATAGCCGGCAAATGTTTCCTAAAAGTTTTGTTAAATAATATTCAGATCCACATTTTGTAGCATAATTAGAGATGTGTGGCGAAAATTGCCAAATTTGATAATGCTGAGAGCCAAGCTCCATCTATCGTGTGGTAAACGAAGCTGAGAGCCAGCTCCGGAGGAACTCCATGGGACGAATATGTTGCGAATAACCGACGAATTTTGCCCGGCGGCTTTTGCTCTGCGCGTGGAATCAGCACAGTGCCTGCTACGTCGCGCGCAAAGCGAGCGTGCCGTCGGGGCGGCGTTCACCACATAATTCGTTCCATGGAGTTCAGCCTTTTTACGATCAAATCAGCATGGCCGACAGCGTCGCTTGGTCGCGACGACCAACAAACGTTTATTTTTCTGCGTGTTCTTCTCGCGCGTCCCGACTTCAAGCAGCAAGAAAAAGTACTTGAAACAGACCACGACGAACAAGAACGCTGGATCCACGAACACCCGAGAAAAGCTACGACGGTCACGAATCCACCGACTCCGATCAAGCGAGCTGCGTAGAATATAGGCCTAGCAGGCACTCCGACTCGGCGCAGCGTTGCTTCCACGGTACTTGGCCAAGACAGTCTGCCCACGACCGGCTGGCGTGCTGAATGGAATATGCCCGCGCGACCCTTGTGGACCCTTCCCGTATTATAGTTTGATCGCTGACCTCAATTTTAGATTAACAGGTGAGGTCAATCTCTTCCCCTTGTCATCTCCTTGTTTTCCGAGGCAGTGTTGACGAACACTGTCGTCGAAAAGGAACTCTCGTCGATTCTATTTTCTTGTTTTGTGTGATATAAAGCTCGAATAAACGCCGTATGGATTACCTTCGTAACACGGTATGTACACTTTGTTATTAGTATGCCATTTTTATTCTGACACGACTGCACGTCACTGTCGAGCTAAAAAAGTTCGTGGGAGCTACGTGCAATGCCGGGCCAACCTTCCTTTGCCGAGTGCCGCGTCAGTATCGAGTTGCAATCGTAAAAGATCGGTCCCGAAGCGCTCACCAACAGTGCGAATATAGCACTTCCATCAAACGCGCGCGTCCGCTCAGAGTGTGAACAGGTATTTACGTGGCTCTTGCTGACACTGTCGTAGTTCAAACGTATCTTTTTTAACGTCGGCTCGCTCCTGCATCTCCGAGGCCGTGAAAAACGCCGCGGCGATTTGTTTCCATCTACGTCGCTTTGCAAACGACTGACACGGGCCGCCTTTTACCAACAATGACAGTTGGGTTGACTTCTGGAGTCTTCACCGGAAGACTCGCCGCACTTCCCAACAGGCATACCGGCGTATGAGACTAGTCCCATGCTGTCGCTGTAGCGCAACATATCTCATTGAATTTCGCACAGCTGCGATGTGTCCATGGCTATCGCGGCGATGAGAGGCATCGATTCAGAAAATACGTCGGTGACATCAGCGCAGTAAAACTTACCGGCACACCCCCAACTCGCCGCCGCTAACGCTCCCACTCTCCTACTGCCGAGAGAACTTCCGGTTCCTGTCCCAGCGTACGTCACGACCGGCAAAATTACGCCGCAACTTGTTTTGCGGTCAGTTGGAGAGAAAGAAAAAGTCGATATTTCATTATTTTTTTGTGTAGAAGTTAATGAACCGAGACGAAAACGGGTGCCTGTTCGGCATTCAGTGAACGTTGAAGGTTTAATGTAAAAGTTATCTGGTAAAAGTAAAAAGGTCATTTCATGGTCCCTTTAAGGTTGATTTGAAATCAGAGGAAACGCTTTTCAGTCCTCCACAAATACGTTTCAACAGTTCCCGACAGAGCAAAGCGATATTACATGAGCTTCCTAACACCGAAACTAAAGCCGGGATCACACTGCTTATAAATCGTATACACAAGACAGTCTGCGTACAGATTCGAACCCGAGTCACCAGGATATCCGACCTTCGAATGCCACATGGCAACGAGTTCAAGGCTAAACATTGGCACGCGGCATTCGAACCACGGGTCTTGTGGTGACTCCTGTTTGCAGGCTGTCTTTGGTATGACGTATGAGCAGTGGGACCGCGGCTTAAGGGGATTCAACCGCTATTTATTTGTACCCTTTTCCTCATAGATGGCGCAGAATTTTTCCGGAACAAACGAGTTGCATGTTCGCAGCTGCGCATGCAGGCCGGGCGCTCGAGGTGGGCTCGGGCCACGGGCTGTTCGCCGCCGATCTCGAGCTAGATCTTCTTCGCTCTGCGTCCTCCGCTGCAGGAAGCGGCCAACAGGCGGCGCGAGATACGAGCCAGTACATACGTAGATTACAGTGGCTTACAAAACGTAGAATAAGCTCTGATTTCAGAATGGATTCGAAGTTCCGTCCACGTTCGAAATTATCGAAAGCACAAGGTGCGGCGTTGCGGCCGTTTGGACCACCACATTTAACACGCAAACGTTGTTTTGCAAAACCAAAATAACTAAATAAAAAAAGGTTTATTTTTAGAGCTTAATTTCAAGCTAAAAAAAAACAAAAAAGAAATAAAGTTGCAGTTTTGCACTTCCCATGTCCTATATCGGCCTGCTCTTCGTCTGAATACTGGTTTGCAAACCAGCTCCCAGGTCGTGTGGAGTAAAGCCCATCTATATCCTGGGAAAAGTGGTGCCAATCATTTTTGTGCAAATGCTCGAGACACGTGCCGCGCGCCACTTCTGGGAAGAACTAGAGCCACTAAATGAGCTGCGCTTAGAGTATCGATGGCACTATGTTCCCCAACATTGTTGTGGGAGCCGACATTTTGTTGCTTGTGCAGAGTAGACGCAACTGCCGATCGTCATGACTCAAAAGTGCGACTTCCTCAGCATTAGATTCGGTGTTAAGGAAGCTCATATAATATTGCTTTGCTCTGTCGCGAACTGTTTAAACATTTGTGGAGGACGGAAAAGCGTTTCCTGTGATTTCAGATAAATCTTCAGGTAAGTGGCAACCATGATTTTAAGCCACAATATGAATAAGTGTCGTTACTCTGAAGCGTAGCTTATTTAGTGGCTCTATATATAGAAGAACATGGCGTCTGAAATCTAGCTCAGTGCTGCGCTGTTCCGCCATGATCTTCCCTAGTGCCACTAAATAAGCTACGCTTCAGGGTAACGACACTTGTCCATATTGTGGCTTAAAATCATGGCTGCCAGTTATCTGAAAATTTATCTGAAGTCACAGGAAACGCTTTTACGTCCTCCACAAATGTTTAAACGCTTCGCGACAGAGCATAGAAATATTACATGAGCTTCCTATCACCGAATCAAATGCCGAGGAAGTCGCACTTTTGAATCATGACAATCGGGAGTTGCGTCTGCTCTGTACAAGCCCCAAGATGGAGGCGCCCACAGTAATATTGGGGAACAGAGTGCCGACCCTACAAGCATAGCTCATTTAGTGGCGAGGTCCACACTTCTGCACGTCCAGACGTGTGGACCTCGTCGAAGAGGTCCACACTTCTGCGCGACGAGTCAAAAGCAACAAGAAGCAACCGTTTCCCACCCGTGAACTGTACCAAGGAGTTCTCTGTCCAAGCAAGTGGCGCGGCTCTATCTACTCGTCCACAATCGCGCGCCAAGTGCACAGCAGCTGACAACATTGGCAATGGGTATGGCAAGAAAGGACACTTTCTGTCTGTCTGCCTGTCAGCGAAAAAGAACCACTCAAATACAGAAAGCCATGTCGCACTCGAGTTATCCCCGTACATTCCATAAGTTGAAGGCGCTGCCGGCAAGTGCGAGACTAAATTCATTTGATAAAATTCACGCTTACAAGTACCGCCAACCATTGTTGTGGAAACGCGCAAGACACGTGCGAGGAGCGGGTGCTCCGCTGCCATTCGCTTCCAAGGGCCGCTCATTTCAGTACTGCGTCGACAACTGCTTCCAAGAGCCGCTCGAGACACGGACCTCGTGCACTGGCGCATTTGACGCCACTTGCAAGACAAACGCAAACACATCGAGAGGCTTTGGTGGCCGAGTGGACTAAAGCGCACATCCATGCTCGACGCGCGTGGAGCGAAAGCTCGCGCTGTAGAACCCAGGGATCCTCGGTCAGCGCCACCTCTGCCCGTTTCGATCTGGATGAGCATCGTACCGGCGTGCGGTCGTGTATCACTACTGCGTGGTGCACGTTGAAGACCCCAGGCTGACAGTTGTACCGCGACTGGCTAAATTGCTCATCTACAGCGAGTGACTGTCGCAACTTTACATGGCTGACCAACTACACGCTGTATAAATAGCCCACAATCCCAGACCACCGTGGTCCAGAAAGATAAAGAGGGATCGGTGGCCAAGTGCAATAAAGAAGAAAAAAGGATCGGTGGCCGAGTTGGCTAGAGCTACTATACTCTGTTTCACCTTATGATGTACCGCAGGAAAGGCTACTAGCGCGAGCTCTTTGCTCGGGGGCACATCTCGGCTGGCACGAGCTCTCGTGCATAAGGGGCAGCTGCCAACGCTATGAGCTCGCGCTTCTAGCATTCGCTGCGGTACAACATAAGGTGAAACAGAGTATAGACGCACACCAGCTCGGAGCACGTGGAGCGAAAGCTCGCGCTGTATAACCCAGGGATCCTGGGTTCATTCCCCACCCCTGCCCGTTTCGATCTGGATGAGCATCGTACCGGCGTGCGGTCGTGTATCACTATTGCGTGATGCACGTTAAAGACCCCAGGCTACCGGTTGTACTGCACTGGCTAAATTGCTCACCTACAGCTGGGAGACAAGTCGCCCGTTGAAGCAGACTATGTTCTTGGCTGTATAAACATACACACACCCTAAATTTGTTTCCAGACTGGTAAGGTAGCACCGCTTTATTCCACCGTGACATAGTAAGATCACTGTTGAAAGAGGTGTTTATAACGGGCAATAGCATAGTGAACTCCCGAAATTACTTATGAAGACACTAAAGTTATTTAGAGGTTCATTTGATTTTGACTAAAAATTAGAAAGGTGAAGAGAAAAAAAAAAGAAAAGAAACGTACGCCTAACCTTAGGTAGAAGCGTATTTTCTACCTATTGATGGCCCGTTTGGTTTTCTTAGTAATCCGCAAAACGGGAAGTGTTAAATTTACAACAAAAAAATTGTTTCGGGCGCCAAAACGTTAACGTCAAAATTCAATTTGCATCTCAGAGTAAGCACCTGTTTGTTGGTGAAGAAAATATATTGTGATTGTTCAAAATAATAGAAATCATGCTTCTTTTTTTGTTTTTCATATCCACTAGCCACCAAACAACGTCTACAGAGAATGAAAATATCTGAAATAATGTTTCATAAATTAAATGTTGTTCGGAATAAGTATTTTAAACTTCTTTGCAACTCATTCAACTATTTTTTTTTTATTTCCAAGTACATATTAGTAGGGTGCCTTCATGTGCGCTTTGCTTAGGGTGGAGACATCTGGCCATTTTTTCCCACACTTTTATTTTTCTTTTTTTTGTTCAGAAGCGCGTGAAAGAGCGTGTCCCGGCACGCGTTTGTGGCGCTGACTGTGCTATGGCGACATTTTGTTTTCGTCGATTTATTTGTATCTTACCCGTGAGCGCGTTCTGTCGGCATCGGGTACTACAAAGGGTGGCAACACCCTAAGCAGAAAGACATTGAGGCACCCTACATATTAGGATATCTCTGCTCAACCCTGCACGATCTTAGGGTGCTTACGTAGCCACGCTTGTAGCGTATGCAACCGTTTCACCACGCGCGCTAACATAGCACACACAAAAAAAATAGAATCAACAAAAGTATCGCCTTCAGAGCCTTATCGGGCCTTTCGGCTAGGAGTCTGCTGATGACTAGTTACACTATTTTGCAGCGTTCAAAAAGTGCCGACCCACGGAGCCATCAATTGTAATTTCTGTAGTGTCTATGTTTATACAGCGGGAAGTTAGTCAGCTCTGAGGGCATCTGGTGTCTTCGTTGGAGATGAAAGCCAGTGCAGCATACCGCTGCTTGTCTGACGACGTTAACGTGCATCACGCAATAGTGATACATGACAGCACGCCGGTACGATGATCGTCCAGATTGAAACGGGCAGAGGCGGTGGATTGAAACCACGATCAGTGAGCTTTACAGCGTGAGCTTTCGCTACACGTGCTACCGATCCACGAGCAACGAGACATCGCGGTCGAATTCGAGCTCGAGAGAAAAACAACAACAGCAACAGCAAGAAAATCTCCGGTTTGAGGCATTTAGTACTAGTGTCGCCATCTCGTTTAACAAGTTGGAAATAAAATTAACAGGGTGATTTTATTTACACAAATACGCAAATACGACAATATTTTGCTTTCTCGTCATGGTCTTAAAATTAAGATGAGAGGCACCCCTAGTACATACGGCCAAGCGTTTTGTCACGTTTGTCTTCTAAATAATTGTATTTTCAAAAATGCCTCAAAACGCGCTAAAAACAGTCAAAACGGTCATATTTCTGGATTTTATTAAAAATCTTCAGCGCTCTAAAAGAAAAATCCAAGGGCCGTACAACCTTCATTATGTTATCATAAGTAACCCCCAAAAGAATGAATACTATCGTGCATTCCTGAAACTCAGGTTTGTGTAGCGAAATTTGCCCATTGAGTGACGAGCGGTTTGAATCCCCCTTAAACATCGCACAGCACCTGATCCGTCAGGTTCTTGTATTCAACTAGAATTTAAAAAAGTCGTTTTACCCTGCTCTTGCAAGATGAACTAAAATAGATTTCCCTTGTTCTAATAAAATAAAATCGTACGATACATCTTTCTTTTAAAAAAGTGGGTTCGTCCACCCCACCTGATGTGTCCCAATCTAAAAATGAAGCGACGGCGGAACTGTAAAGCAGCGCACGAGTTCAAGCTCAGCTGCGAAACAAGATGAGAACGGCCGGGAGGAACTTCAGCTGTCACTTGCTCCGCTTAACTTCCTACTTTTGACAACTCGTCGGTGTCTCGTGAGACTGGAGCGTGCGCACACGCAGTCAAAGCACGGTGGAAAGCAGCGGGCTCGAGCGGGAGGTCAGGTGGGAAGGTGTTCGAAAGGACACGTCCTGCTGTTCTCACCTCAACCGTTGTTCCACCACGAGGAGACAACGTCCACTACGAAAGACGAGGATCCACGGGCATCGTAGAGCACTGCATGTGTTTCTGAACAAGACTGACTTTAGAACGAGGCTAAGTAACGGACCAGCCAGCTGGCCCTATCACACAGCCCGCCGATTCCCACACGCGCACGCATTTCACCCATCAAAGAAACGTGCAGGCCGGACCCTTGCCCGAAACAGACGCTTTCGGAGCACCGTACGTTTCACGTCTGAGTTGTTCGTGTTTTTTAATCGTGACTAAATGTTTACCGAATAATGTCGGTATATCTTGTCACGGGGCGTATGTTACCTTGAGTGACCCTAACCAAATCATTTCTATTTCAACCATCACCCTGCGCTTACGCCAGCGCTCACCTGAATAACGTTGCATCAAACCTCGAACTCCACGGGCCACTACCCATGCTCTAACAACAACAAACTATATTTATTCTCTATGCAAAACAAGTTGAAGTTCACACCCCGACGTCGCATCACACCGACGCTGTTGTTTCCTTTCTTTTCCCGCTTAGAAGCTCCTAGAGACAAGTGAAAAACGCTAATCTGCCGAACTGCATTCGGAAAAGTTCGGCGAAAATTCGGCCGAAAGATCAGGCAAGCATCTGAGCAGCACGCGAGAACGCGACTGCGGGACCATGGATTACAAAGGACGCCGTGCGGTTGTGCGGTTGCCGGAAGTTTCGAGTGTAGTACTACCAGCTTGGTTGCCGGCGAGGTGCGGAGTAGAGTGTGTGTTTGTCAGCCTTTGTGAGTGTGGGTCTTTTTAAATATTTTCTGCCTCCCGAGCGGAAGATCAACCAGGAATCGGTGCAATCCCCTGCGCAAGTGACGAGTGATGGGGTACATTTTTGGATAACGTGATTTTGTTTGATCGCTCGAGTGATGCCGCAAGTTGAGTTGCAACTCTGACTGACAAGTGCTTTGAAGCACTCCTCTGCAATTACTAGCAATCCTGTTTTCGGCTCACAGGTAGTTGTTGCAGCAAAAAAATATAATGTTGCTTCTTAATTATAGATTATTTCACGGTTTTCATCCATCCGCACAAAACACAGAACTGTCGTGCTGCAATGTTTTAAACGTCATGAAATGTTCCTAACCTCGGGGAGCTAGCATTTTAAAGGTTAAAAACGGGGAACGCTGCGAGTATGGGACACACGCTTTTCATGCTAAAAGCCGCTAAAGTCACTCAAGTCGAAAAACGTTTCATATTTGTCAATATTCTTGTTATCTCTTATGGCAGAAGGCTCAGCATCCGTTACGTTGACCATTTTTTGCGCACTAAAGCGGTGACTCGCAGAGATAGTACGAGCAAAGTCGTTGCCGACTTTATTTCAACAATGTACACACTTGCAGGCTTTGCGCTTATGAGGCCTCCAAACCGAAACTCGCGTGTTGTGACTGCACCCGCTGCTACTCAACCTCGCCTGGTTGTCGGGACACCACTTCTGCAAAATGTCACTGTAAAATTGTCCAGTAAACTCACAAAAAAGGTCACCGATACAACTATGTTGTAGAATACCATTGTTATTACGTGTGTCAATGTGCATTAAAGGAAACCTATACAGATTTTTGTTTTCTCGGCCATAAACACAAGATATTAACTTTTGAGGTCTGGCAACAATGTATTGTTGCCGATCTTTTGCCGAATCCCCCCCCCCCTTCCCCCACAAAAAAGAATATCGGCAACGTTTTCGAATTTTGCCGACGATCCCAGATTCCGGCGCCGAATTTTCGATTAGGCAAAAGTTCGGCCCGTCACCACTGCAGAAACTTCGACCTCGCCTAGACCCCCGCTGGCGTGGTTGCCTCGAACACCGGTGATCACGTTGGCTTTTTTAATCGAAATGGGCTTTACTCTCAGCAACATTATGCCGAGGACACCGGACAAAAAGCTACCAAAGAGCTAAGCTTGACTGGGTCCGGTGCCTTGCGCGTACAGGGAATGCACGATTTATCCCTCTACCACTGTACTTGGGCATGTCCTTCCCCTGTCGGTGGAGTCATGCGTTCTAACCCTACAACCTCCTGGAGCCGCTCTACTCAGCTCACGGCCCGAGCGGCAGCGGAGCACTCGAACAGGCTAGAAGGTAGCGGTGGCCTGCAGGGCCTTGGACTTGGGACCTGACCCGGGGGCTTCATCACTGAACAAACTCAATTAAAGTTTTACCACCACCACCACCACAAAACCATCCTCTTAAGACATTTCTAAAAATTATACAAAACAGTTCAACACATATCCACACAAATTCCTATCAAAACCGTTGAAAACATTTCTCACCTGATTCTTGCAAGATCAGTTTTATTTCGCTAAACAAAACAAAAAGTGTGCACTGTTTTGTTTAGTTACTACAATGAATATCGATGCAGTTCATACAAATGTGTTAAGCAGTGTAGGTAGGTTATCAGCAATAGACTGCAGTGCATATTTTGTACGAAAACCAGGATGGTTGCAGAATTTTCTGTGACGAACACTGACGACTGATTCACGTTCAGTCAGGTTAGCTATAGTCCGTCGCAACCTAAGAACGAAGGGCGAGGGTAAGGACGGGCCGGGGAGGAGGAAGCAGACGGAACGCTGGAGAAGAGAGGGGGAAACCTCCTTCTCTTTAGCGTTCCGGTCTGCTTCTCTCCCCGCCGTCTTACCTCGCCCTTCTTTCTTGAGTTGCGACAGACTATATATCCGCCAGAAACGCAAGAAACTCCAAAGTTTGAAGGCGTAAGCAAATAACAAACAGTAGTCATAAACAGTGGACATTTTCGTGATATTTTAGCTCAAAAATAGTGGTTCGGCGTGTGTGTTCGTACACGAAAATTTGAAATAAAACGAAGAATTCTTTTTTCTGAAGAATCATTAGTTTGTTGATATTAGTGTTTTTGTTGTGGTGTCCCAGACTACTTGACTGCAGTTAGTCTGTGAGCCAAACAAAGCACGATAAATTTTAATCTTAACTTTTGTATGCAGAAGACAGCGACAGTGACCGATAATGCCATGTACCCTTGAGAGTTTGTGAGTTAGAAATTCTATATTATGATCCCATTGCATATACTCTGAAGAAATGACGCCAAGCGTTTTATGATGGCTTACTATTCCAATCTGGCTGATACCAATTTTAAGCGGATAATCAGTATTAATATGTTTATTTACTGGTCTAAATATAATCGCTTTCGTTTCAGCAGTATTTATTTAAAGCTGTCTTGTTGTGATCATAAAAAAATCTTCTCGAGACAGCATTACTTTTATTTATCAGTTCAATATTCGTCGCAGTAATGAAAGTACTAGAATCACCTACATACATTATGAAACACGAGTGTTGACGATGCTGACGATGTCATTATTATACATATTAAACAGAAGTGGGAACAAGTATACTGGCCTGTGGAATACCAGACTTCAATAGTCACAGCGAAGAGACTCAACCATCTATTAAGGCACACTGCTTGATGTTCAAGGTATGAATGAATAAGTCCTAAAGATGTGCCCGTACACCATAATAGATATCCGTGAACGTTATATGAGTTAAGAAAATCCGAAAGCTTTGCTGAAGTCAATAAAACGTCCCAGTGTCAACTGTTTTTGCTCTATAATTTTTTTTAAATATTGGTTCTTATCTGAGATAACAAAGCGCATTCTGTGGACTTTACATTGAGGAAACCAAACTGGAAAAAATTGGATTGTGTATGTTTATACAGCCTAGAACTTGGTCTGTCTCAACGGGCGACTTGTCTCCCAGCTGTAGGTGAGCAATTTAGCCACTGCAGTACAACCGCTAGCCTGGGGTCTTTAACGTGCACCACGCAGTAAAACCAAACTTAAAATCAGTTAACACTGAATGTTTAAGAAAAAAAAGTCGTCTAAACAACGCAAAATAATTCTCTTTCGCACCTTTAGATAATATGGATAGTACAGATATTGGTCTATATTTTGTTACATTTTTATCACATCCCTCATGCAAAACGGAAATTTTGCGAGATTCATGGTATTCGGGAACTTGCCAGTTGACACGGTCAAGTTCCTGGGGCAATTATATCAATCACAAATTTAACGAGAAAAGATCGCCAAACAAAACAGCAGTGATTGCGTGATGCCAGGGTACATGTTTTGTGATAATCTTGCAGAACGAATTGCCCTTTTTTTCACATTGTCCCACTTAAGACGCAGTTAAGGCAGCACTTACTGTATCCATCCGCGTGTAAGTATATAACCAGCACCACCTAGAATAACCAAGGCGTGCGAACGGCCTTTTCTTCTTCCACTGAATGGTCCTACCAGCCGAATGGGGCCAATTCAGCAATTAGACCCAATACCCAATGCGTCTTTCGACGCGTTAGTTCGACCCGAGGCCAACCGGAACGCCGACGCAGCTCTTGTGTTCAATCTGTCTTCGCGCGATCTCCTTTGATGACGTCAAAGGTCTTGTGCACTGAGCTTTGATTATTCTAGCTAGTGTTAGCAGAGCATGGTAGTGTCAGTGCGAACACACAATCCTCAGTGCCTGCTGTGATGTTGTTTTTTTTTAGTAAGGAAGCTGTCTTGAGAACTACCACTGTGGTGGAAAGGGCTCATTTGAGGCACCAACTTGAGAAGGAAAATCTATACCCTTTTGATATAAAAGTTTCAAACACGATAGAAGCGCCGAATATTGTGTTAACGCTTTTTCACATCTTGTTAATTCAGTGGCGCCCAACCCAATTAAATAAAACTCACAAAGGGGCAAACCCCCCCCTCTCTTTCCCCCTTTGTCCTCCTTTTTTTTAGTTTCCGCCGCGATAAACAAATACGTTCTCACAGAAAGACAAAAGCAAAGAAGAGAGAGCATAGATAATAATAATGATAATAATAATATTAATAATATTAATTTTATTGGTGATGGGGAGAAGGTTAAGGAAGTTCAATTAGCAAAACTGGACAAAGTCAAGCATGGGCTTTATGGGCCGAGACCCAGTATGCTAAGTTGTCTATTAAAATGTTTAGATTATCATTTGCTTGCAATATATTACTGTTGCACAACGTATCTACACACACATATACACTACAAATGTCATTTTTGTTGCACCGTTAAACCACAGTGAAGCAGTGCCAGGCCGTTGCCTCGGCAGTGATTGCAGCTTGAAGACAGGCCGGAAGATGCCCCCCCCCCCCACACACACACACACACACACACACACGCACGCACGCACGCACGCACGCACGCACACGGCACACACATGACACATAAAGACAGGGACCGGAGAAGCGTCGTAGAGTATAACTCTTCTTAAGGAGGAGCAACCACATTTCCGTAAAATGATTTGTAGAAAAAGAATATATGATTACATTGAGAGTATATTTAAATTATGCAATGTTGAAATTAGTTCACATTTTCTCGACTTTCTGCTCATTATAGCTTGAGAATACGCTCTGGAACTTGATTGGAAATGAGAGGAGCGTAATAATAACGCCGCAGAAAAGGCCGACGGCCCATGCCATAGAGGTTTGCGACGCCGCACTATACAAGGTTGAACATATTGAATAGGGTCAGCTGAAGAGTTACAAATTAGAAAAAAAAACGTCTATCACGATCCACGCGAAAAAAAAAAGACAATACTGGGGTAACGACACGAGCCGCTAACATTCTAATGGGTGGAGCGCGCGGACGTGGGGGATGGTTTTATCACTAGCTGTAGTAGAAAAAATGGAAAAAAGGAAGACGAAGCAATAAAGCAAGCAAGTTTATAGTCACCAGTGTGTTATCTCTTTTCCTCTCTCGTTTTTTTTTTTCTCTAATTTGTAATTGTTCAGCTGATCCTTATTCAATATGTACCAACTAGCTCAAGTCAAACCTGTAGTAAAGTTGAACAGTCGCAGAAGTTGTACAGATGGCAATGACCTAATGGTGTGATGATGATGATGAATACAAACAGACCCGGGGGGGGGGGGGTAGGAGCGTAGAGGTCTATGGGGAGTGGGGACACACTTGAGGCCTGCCGGCAGAGAGCCCTAATGTCCTCGGGGTCAGCGGGAATGTCTCCAGTCAGCTCAGGGTCAGAGCATGCCCATTCCTGGCTGCGTGCATACCGGGCACAGGACCCGAGGTGGCGTAGCTGTCACGTGCCAGGAGAGGCTGCATCTTTTCCGGTGGGGGCGTTGAAGCGAGTGAGCGTCTCAGGACTTCGTGGAGGTTCCCATCAGGTTGCAGAAGGAGGCTGGCGAAGCCACACCCCTTCTGTGTGCAAGGCCGTCCCAGTTAGCTCCCTGCCAGGACAGAGCTAACTGGCACCCCGTCACTGGAGAGATTGGCTGTCGTGAAAACGACGCCGGCTAATGTAGTAAAATGGTCAGAAACAGACTTGTTCGTAATCCGTTACCGGTAACGAAATTGCGTGTATTCCGTTACATTTATCAGTAATTTTGTAACAGGATAATTACATCTTTGCTAGAGTAATTATAAAGTAATTTCCTCGTGATATTTACATAACAGATTCCTTGTAAATCGTTACATCTTTAGTCAACGACACCCCCCCCCCCCCCCCACCCCACACACACACACACCACACACTTGGAGAGGAAAAAATATTGTTCATTTTTGGTCAAGTTTTCAGGTGCACAGGGCTTCGTCCCACCCTGTTCGGGGAAATGACTACGGATTTCGAGGGGGAATCGGGTTTTTCCGGACATGGGTGGACGAACGAATAGGGAAAGAATTGCGGTAACTAAGAGGAGATTGAAAAGATTGGTGAAAAAAAGATCTAGGGAGAGGGGTGAAACATCAGATAAAAATAAGCAAGGGGTAACACTTTCAAAAGGGGGGGGGGGGGGGGGGGGGCGGGCCGTGCTAACAACAGGTATACATGTTAACAACAACAAAAAAAGATGATGAAATGTTAGACTAGGTGGCGCAAGCAAAAAGCGTATTGCCGTTACTATCCACTCCATCCATCCATCCATCCGATTGAAGTCGCGCTGTCACGCGCATTGATGACTAGCGCAAAAGCAGGCTTGACAGCTCTTCCGTTTCAGCCAGAATATTTCTTTACAACACCAATCCCCTAAATATATTGCTGTTTTTGGTGTGTTTTTTGCGTACTTAAACAACATAATCAAAATATACGTACAGGTATTTCTAAACGAAAAAAAAAAGTACAAGCTAAATCCGTTTCGTTTTTTTTTTCAACCTCCTTTTTTTTGGAATGGAAGACGGAGAGAGGAGGGCACCAAGGAGATCGTATGCCTCTTCAAGAAGCTCGAGGCATAAGTGCACAGACAAGAAATAACAATGTACCATTTTCATAATGTCACAACAGGAGGAAACGCTTTGGCTGCTCTAAAATCCACTAAAGAGATCTGATACGAAGTAGAAGGTGTTATAGCAACAAGCACCCTCTGTTCGTTGCTGCACAAAAGGTAGTTAACAGCGTTCTCCATCATCGATCTTAGAGAGCAGGGGTGTATTTTTTTTAGCTTCTTTTTATCGAATGAGACCGAATACTACAAGCCGGTAAAAGCCGCTTTTTTTTTTCAGTTTTGTGTAGGGCTCGTTTACTTCATTTGTAATTCTAGCCATGATATCGCGGGGCCCATTTACACCCTTTTGAAAGCGTCAGCATTTTAGCGGAGAACTTCGGAAGAGAATGGACTTTTTTTTTTTCTGTTTTCCTGTTTTGAGCCCAACACAACACATCGACATCTCAAACACACAAATCTCTACTAGAAGAAAAAAATCGTTTATCTTGTTAGAGATTTGGGCTGGAGGCGGAGTAGACATCGCAACTCGCGACAGAGGGGCTCAGATTATCTGCCCTTTGTTACCCGTGTCCTCAGCAGACGTCTATATTGACATTACACTGGAGTACGCTACTGCCGGCTCGTGCTCTGCATTTTGAACGGCATCAAGAAAGGTACGCGTACGCGAACGTGCGTTAACGTTGCCTTGTTGTAACCGACGATTTCAATTAATTGTTTTTTTAAAGTGTACCTGCTGCTTTTATTTTTGTAACTGAGGTATTTATATTCGAGAAAAAGATTCATTGTCCTTTGTTCACCAATCGTCTAGACCAAGACTCGACCTGTTCACTGCCACAGGAAGAAGAGTATCAATCGAAACCTTATTCATTATTTATTTGTCACGTGTAACCATACCGTGTCTTGCTAACTTCGTTTTCCACCGTTCAGCAATATTTGCCGCTATAGTTCGATCTACATAAATTAATTCTTACCAGGCTTAGCCAGTTTTATGATCGCGAAACTTATAAAGCTTCGCGATTCCCAGAATATCAGGCACCGCTGCAACGACGAAGCTCTGCCCTTTCTTCATGGCTGGGTAAAGAGCCCTTCATTCACTTCGCTGAAGAAGCACAATGTACAGCATCAAGCATTGGTGAGGAACAATACGGTACTCCTATCCTGTGCCTCAGTTGAAAGTGTGTTTAGTGTTGGTGTCGACATCTTCACGAAGAAATATGAGGCAAGATAGCTTACGAGACTTTCGAAAGCCAGCCGTTGCTGAAAATATACATCGGGACTGCTGGCAGCCTCAAATGCCTGGATAACCCTCTCTCCCTTTGTTGTTTACTTGAGGACAGTAATTCTGGAAGTAACGCACTTCGATAAGTAACGGATTACATCTTGGGGGTAAAGGTGACCTAATTTTATAGAAGGGTAATTGTCATTGCGATTAATTACAATTTAGCTTTGGCACCGATAATTCCTAAGTGGAAACGCTAACGCTTACTTTAGTAACGTATACGTGATGCTTCTGACGCCATGCCAAAGTGGTGGCGCTGCCTGGGAAATTAAGAGCTTTGGCTAGGCGCGCAAGCCACCACTAATTAAGAGGGTTCAGCTGTATCCATCCATCCATCCATTCATCCACCCAGGAATGCGTAGTGCACATACCTTTTGAGGGAAAACCCGGAAAACGTGTTTGTTTGTGAACAACGAGTTAGGAAAATAATAAAGAAAGTTTAAAGTTACGTTTCTACAAAGCTATCACGCAATAGATAAGTACGCACACAACTAAAGGACTTTGACTAGAAACAGACATTACAATGTCCCGATGACAAGCGCCTCTGCGCCGATCGTCGAAACGCCCGCAATGAGGCGCCGTCTGTCGCCACAGTTCGTAACTTTCGTTACAGTTAAGGCCCGTTCACACTCTTGCGACCGAGTTCGACCGAGAGAGACCAGACCGGTTTTTAAGCCTCTTGCGATCTCTTAGGACCAGCTCCGCTGCACCGCATCCGGTCCTAAGAAGTCGCAAAAGGCTTAAAACCCGGTCTGGTTCTCTCGGTCGAACTCGGTCGCAAGGTGAACGGGCAAGGCGCGTTCCCACCGGCGATGCGATCTGGTCGCGCGATAACTTCCTCATCGCAAAAGCGACCATCGCGGGCAAAAAAGCGGCGCGATTTGAGCAGTCGCTTCCTGACCCGACTTTCTGCGATGCGATATAGTCGCGTAGCGGCTGAGCCAATCAACGGCGTTCGGAGCGAGAGTTTTCGAAGAGCGACTCGCCTACGAAGGCGTTGGACTCGCTCATCCCGCGCACCAGTGTGACCATCGGTTTTTTTGCGATGCGATCTATTCGCATCGCGCGACTGCTTATCATCACCGGTGGAAATGCGCCTTTACTCTTGGGGGTAGCGAGTTATTCTCGAGCTCAAGGCCCGAGAGGAGATTAGCATTCAAGGACGCTGGGGCGGGGGGGGGGGGGGGGGGGGGAGGGAGGAGTGCTGATTTGTAGAGAGAGTCAAGCTATTGTAACCTCACCCCCTTTCCCTACATTTAAACCTTATCCTTCTTTTTTTAAGTGTATTATTTTTAAGGTTCAGCGTGTGCGGAAAACATACATTTGGAAAAAGCTTACATTTTGTGCTAGGGCTGTCGGCACATCAAAAATATTTTGTTTCGGCTTATGACTCTATTATTCCGCATGAAACTCTAAGACCATGACCCCTCTTTCCTGCTTTTCCAGAGCCTGTTGGGAGTGTGCGACGCGCGAGAAACAGAACAATGGGAACGCGGCAGCGCCGACCAAAGCCCTGGCGCAAGCTAATGGCCCGCAAGCGCACGAACTGCCCTTGACCCGCCGTAGAATCTGCCTTCTTTTTTTTTTGCTCTTCTTGCGTTTTTTTTATCCGGAGCGCGTTCGTTTCATGGAGCAGAGCACCGCTGTATGTCTGAAAACGTGATGTTTTGCCCCCTCCGGGACTAACACGGATGCACTCGAGGAAGATGTTCGGCTGGCACTGTTTTCCATTCAGTGAAGAGAGGAGCGCAGCGTTAGCTTTCGGCTGGAAGTCCGGTTATCCACTACCGTCGCCAGTGGGGAAACGGAAGTGGTTAGGAGCATTATCCTGTTAAAAACATAACGATTACTAGATTAAAACCGACAAATCAGCCATAGGAGTCTTGGAAGCATACGCAGTATTCAAGGCTGTGAAGGTCAGTGTGGAACACAGGCCTTTCTTCGTATATATGAAAAGAAGACCGCATTCTTGAAAACGTGTTGACTTTGTCATGACACGGGTGTTTGGGTGTGTGATAATCATTTTTGCTTTTAATCAAATAGTGCTGTCGTTCATAGCCTTCGCAGGACACAAATAAACCGCGATATTTCACCTCGTTTTGTTGTGTTGAAGCTGGGGAGGACAATGCGCAATTTGATCCGAAGCACTATTCGCGCACCCCTACGTTGATGTTCACTTCACTCACGTGTTTTCAATAAGCGTTGAGTCCCCTATTGAAAATTCTTATATGTATGAGAAATTTCTCGTGTCCAATAAACACATATGAATCATACAAGATATATAAGAACATATAAGAACTATATAAGAACCATATAAGAACTATATAAGAACTATATAAGATATATAAGAACACACAAGCACCATATAAGAAACTTCTGAGAAGTTTCTTATAATTTTCTTATATGGTTCTTATATATCTTATATAGTTCTTATATAGTTCTTATGTAGTTCTCATATGATTCTCATATGTTCTTATATATCTTGTATGATTCATATGTGTTTATTGGACACGAGAAATTTCTTATACAAATGACTTTTTTCACTAGGGTCGTGAGTAGAGCGTGCCTGGCAACTTTTTTTTTTACTGACATGGCTGTTTTTTGCGCTGTATATCTTCAGTAACAAACTTACTCCCTCGCATGTCCAATTTGTTTCCCACAAGGAATGGTTTAAATAAAACAAACATGCAGTGTTTACATAAAGTTAAAGAAGGGTGTTATTCTAGAGTGTTATCCGAACGCAAACAAAATTTGATGTTTAACTTTTTTTTAAAAACGAGAGGTCAGTTTTTCCAAAATAAATACAGTGGTTCAGCACACTAGAGAACAAATCTAGCCAGAACAGCGTGAGGGTTAATCAGAGGTCATGAACCTGCAATATGTTTCAGATAAGATCGACCAAAGGGTGGCTGGTCGACATTTTTTAATCAACTGACGTTTTTATATGTCATTGTCTGATGTCTGTTATGAATGAATCTAAAATTAATTTTCACTAGAAGAAACATTGGGGACAGGAAAAGTCGTAAGGCATGAAGATGTGGACAGTTGCTTTAACGCGCACTGATGGAGGGGGCACTTTTGAAAGTGAATAACTAAAACGATAAAATTAGGAAAATTCAAATACTTTCAGAAACAAACTATGGGTACAGCTTGCTAGTAATATATAGTAATAATATTTATTTAAATTATATATATTTTCCTTAAAATTGCCAAACATGCCTGCTCGAACGACAAATGGCGAAATTTGGAGGCCTGTATCTCATGAAAATATTTAATCACAATCATATAATTTTCAGATAGTATTCTACTTTTTAATGACTATTGTTTAAAATATATATTAGATATCTGAGTGATACGATAGTCGTGATATATTTAGGCAAACATGAAGGAAAAATCAAACAACGAAATATTCTGATGCGAATAAAAAAAAACACCACCTTCGATATTTCCTAAATTTGGTTACCCAGTTATACTCTATTTCTGCATTCATTTGTATTAAAACATGGTGCATTATTTGATTGATAAAGAAGACATAACTCCCCAAAATATGGTCCTTTTTCAAAGCCTACACTTAGCAGTGCCTTTACAAGAAGTGACTCTGAGCTCCAGTTTCAGAAAACTAACACACATATTTCATATATTTTTATTCATATGAGGTCACTGACAACTATAGCAATCGGTAACGCACTAAAAGTGAGGAGAAAGAATATACAGCACTTTACATACAGCGTACAAAGAGGTATCATATTAGAGACTAGTGATTCGGGAAAGGATGATGCAGTGTGAAGTTTTACTTCCCGGTATAATTTATACTTAAAATAAAAGAAACAACTTTACTTCCACACACAAAAATAAAGATAGAGTACTAAGATTGTTTAGGTTAGTTATGCATTTCCGGGGACAAACCATTTCAGGTGAGCGGTGCCACCGCGCCAGACTGTAAGAGCTTCGATATTCTCGGTGTACGAATGGATCGTGGCAAGCCGAGATATTTCATCCTGCGCGACGATAACGTTTCGTGATTCTCTTATGGTGATCAGATAAAGATTATAAGTAATCACCAAGTAAAACAGCCGGTTAAATACCCCGCAAAGAAAACTGTGTAAAATAAGATGTCCCTGCATTCAAAATGAGCAGTCCTTGGGGAATCAAATAGCGAGGAAAGCCTTTACGCTAAGGCTTTCCTCGCTCTACCCATTTAATAAAGTTTCTTCTAACCAAATCCAATTGTCCGTGCTACATATCACAGGTCCCTTATGTTGATGACTTGCACAGCCGCCACGCGTGCCAAGATTGAATGCCAGAAAAGGCGCGCACCTTCAGCAATCTTTATTTTTTTTTATGATACCGAACAACATTATTTTCGTTCGAATACACACAATACACGCCTTTCAGTGTCTAGGATAGAACGCCTCACCACCGTCCTGGCCGTCTGAATTGCGTTTATTGAACGTTCTCTCGGGTTGTTCAGAGTGGCCTGGTGCTTCACAAGTCCGCGAACTCCATCACATGCATATTTCCCATGTATGCAGAAAATAACAACTGGGCTCCGGGCAATCTTTCTGTGCAAACTGGTGAAGCTGGTAGCGATTCTTGAAATTACTGGCGGCCCCGTCACTTACGTACACCACGTGCGAGTATACCGCAACGTTGTCTTCAACCCTACTCCTTCACTCTTTCTAGAGCCAAGCAAGCGTCGAGCGGCGTGCCGTGACACGGGTCCTCAGTGATGATGGCAAAGCTAGTTTGTATATTTTCTTGTCGTCTCACACATGTAAATATCGTAACTTTATTTTCCTGTAGTATGCTTGAATTTTGTCAGGAAGCACGATGGTCCAGTTTTCAGCAAAGTCAAAATAAAAGACAATTCTCCCGCGTTGCTGTGCACTGCTTTTCATCGTAGACCGCTTTATCTTGCGTTTGTGGGATATGGTTGTGGAAATATCCAACTTTCAACTGTTACTTCAACGACTTTTAGGAAAGTCTCAGAATCCAACATTTTTCTTTCTTTCTTTTTTTTTCACATGGTCGCCGGACTCCAATGATGTAGGCACAATCTCTTCATCCTCTGGGATATGAAGTTCCTCGAGTGTAAGAGACTGCCCTTTCTGGCAGTGATCACAATCTCCTTAAAGACACAGACCTGTTAGTGGGTCGCACACAAATGCTGAGTTCATTTCACCAGTGTTGAATGTTGAGCATGTAACGTTCTCTAGAGCGGCAATACAAAGGTAATAACTGGCACAGCGCACACAATCGCACACTTCCTGGTGTGGAATACATTTGACCCAAATAGGGCGCAAGGAATAAAGTTTCGTTAGCCCAACGCCGGAATCAGGATACTTGTCTTTGTATACACAAAAGGCCTCTCGGACTGAGCGTTTCGAAAAGCGCTTTGGCACGAACGCTTTCTCCCGTCGAGCATGACAGAGATCACGTCCTTTTGTTTGGGACCTTGGCGCGAACATTGTAGCTCGTTTTCGTGAAGTACGCTTGGGCAGCAGACACGTTCTCAGTGCTCACCTTTGCACCCCGCGTAAGGATCCGGTTCATACCACACGCCATGTTTTCCTTATGTAGAGCGTAAACACTGTCGCAATGTTAACCTTTCCTAGATTAACATGGCGAAAGTGCCTACACTCTATTGTATTTAGGCGGGGCTCGAGTATTTGGGGACTCTGCTGTCTGTCGGTGTGCCCCTTTGTGCCTAATATCGCCCGTGACGCCAGCGCGTGGGATGGCGATAGGCACGACTGTTCTGTAAACAGGCATCGGCGGCCATATTTTGCTGGTTGAAGCGAACCCCCCTATCCTTGACAGCGAGGTAGTAAATGCAAAAAAAGATTGTTTCGGCCGTTCTGCCAGAACTAGTGACGAGTGTCATCTGCTGCTTCCTCCAACTATTGCGCCATAATCGTGATCTTCGCGAGGAGATTATTGTTGCTAGTCATAGAGCACTATCACGCAGAAAAAGAAGGCTTGGATATGTTTTTATTCTAGATATAAGTCAGGGATATATACGAGAGAGAGAGAAGAGAGATGGAGATAGAGGGAAAAGAGGAGGAGCATATAGTGTCGTAGGAAAATAAAGCAAAAAAGTTCCCAGTGGCCGATGGCTGCAGGATCTTTTTTCGCATCACTAGTTCGTAATATGATAGCTCTTTGTAGACTGTAGTTTCTCCTCAATTTTATGTGTGAACGATTGCTATAGTTATCAATGGCCTCATCTGAATAAAAATATATAAAAGATGTGTGTTAGTTTTATGGAAACTGTAACTTAGAGTCATTTCTCGTATAGGGCACTGCTAAGTGTACGCTTTGAAAAAGGACCCTACTTTGGGGAGTTATGTTTTCATTCCCAATGAAATATTGCAACATGTTTTTAATAGGAATGAATGCCAAAGTAGAGCATGACAGGGCACCCGAATTTCAAAAAAATCGAAGGTGGTGTTTGTTTTGATTATCCGGATCGGAATGTTTCGTTGTTTCATTTTTTCCCCATGTTTGCCTCAATATATCACGACTATTGTATCACTCAGATACCTTATATATATTTTAAAAATTATCCATATATAATTAAAATACTAACTGAAAAGTATATAATGCTGAATAAATTATTTCATAAGATAGAGGCCTCCGGATCTCTCCATTTGTCGTTCGGAGCAGGCATGTTTGGAAATGTTTAGAAAAAGAAATATAATTAAAATAAATATAATTACTATAAAATAAAAAGCAAGTTGTACCCATAGTTTCTCTTCAAAAAATTATTAGAATTCTCCTAATTTCATCGTTTCAGTTATTCCCTTTCAAACGTGCCCCCTCCATCAGTACGCGTTAATGCAACTGTCCACCTCTGTGCCTTACGATTTGTCCTGTCCCCAATTTTTTTTTAGTCAAAACTAGCGTGAAATCGTCTATACCAGACACTAGACAATGGGCATATCAAAAAGATCAATTGATTTAATAATGTCGACCAGCCACCCTTTGATCGATCTCATCTAAAATCGCCCAGTAGTAATCACAAGATTGTGAGCCAGTAAAATGTTTATACAGTTCGAAACAGTCAGGAGAGGAAGATGCAACACTCGGTAATCGATCCGCCAGTCACTTATTGGATCTGAATACTTGCTAGGTTTATACAGAATACAAACACTCGTTAATAAGTTTCTACTTTTGCGATACACGAACGCAAGTCCGATTCAAATAACAACGGAGTTTTTACACTTGACTTCTTGCGATGTTTCTAGGCGAAGTTAACATTCTGCCTAAACGGTAACGTCCGTGTACATTAGGGAGCTTCAAAATTTTCAAAAAGCTATTGTCAAAATGTAATTTTGATTTTACTCGAAAAAGTAGTTCACGTAAACAACCACTCACTTTCTTTTGTAACAAAGCAAATAATTTCTTTATTAAAACAATATACCCAATTAAGGACAATTGAATACTTGTAGATATGTTTATGACATTTCCTTACATCAGAAAGTTTATCGTGGAAGACCTTTTCCACTATTAGAGTTTGAATAAATCTATTCAAACGCCATCAGGTATAAAATAGCACACACACGTTCGATGAGCTTGTATTTGTAAAAAAAAAGAACTGCATCATCAAGAGACTAATCTTCAACTTCTGATAAAGATACAGCAAGCTGGTCCCAGTCTCTGCAATTCGCCCAATGCTCTCCTCACGTTTTGAATTTGTTCTCTTCGACACTGTCTAGGTCACCTCACGAACGTAGTTTCACTTTCACCGTACATTTCGTCGAGGTCGTTTTGATAAAATATTTGAATATTTCGCCGGCGAACTTTGTAGTCCGTGGTCACTAAACCAGTGTCCGGCTGCCAGTCCTCTTCTACACAACTTTACTTTCAGGGGTATCTCTTTCTTCTCCAGGTTCGCCTTGAGTCCGTAAGACGCAACTGCATTTGTGAAAGCCCTAACAATGGCGGGATTTCTACAGGCCTGATTGAAATTCAGATTGCCTTTACCCTCCTGCACAGCCAAAGTGTGCAGTTTTGTTGGGTTCGGCACCACGAACGCGACCAGGTAAGAGTGGTACGGGCTACCATACACGCACATGTTCTCAATAAATGGGCTCGTCTTCAGTTCCATCTCGATTTTTCCGAGGGACACGTACTGTCCGTCTTGAAGTCTCACTATGTTTTCCTTGCGGTCGAGAATGCAGATGGTGCCATCAGGGTAAATCTCTCCGATGTCGCCGGTATAGAACCACCGTATTCCGCCTTCCTCTTTAAAACATCTCATCGTGGCAGCTTCGTCCTTGAAGTATCCCAACGTTACACACTCTCCGCCAACCACAATCTCGCCCCTTGGACGTGGCTCATCAGTGATGTAGTACCTGCCTTCGTCCCAGTTCACCAGCTTCACGTAGCATCCTTGCGATGGCGATCCAATGCGGCCGAAATTCGTGTCATTCACATCTCTGAGGGCCCCTGAATTTGCTGTTTCAGTGAGGCCATACACTTGCACCGGGCAACAGTCAAGACATGCTCGCACAAATACATCATTTTTCATACAAAGAGGTGCCGAACTCGTGACTATGATCCTGAATTGTCCACCGAGCAAGGAACGCATTTCCTTGAAGATAACCTTGTTCAGGATTGGAGTGTTGAAGCCTTTTCCAAGCCAGAAAGTCCTGTAGTTGAGCCAATAATCAAACAATCTGCATGAACAATTCACCCTTTCCGGCAACAGTTTCCATGATGTTCTTCCGGATGCGATTGAGAATGAGAGGTGATAATAACACGATTGCAGGCTTCAGTAGAGTCGCGCCTCTACTGTTCCCGGCTGTAATCCTCTTGATTTGTCCGTAAGGGTCAAAGCTGAAGAATAGCCTATTTTTGCTCCTACTGAAAGGGAAAAGCATTCCGCTATGAGCTCCGAAATGTGAGATAGGGAAAGGTAGCGCTATGTAGGCATCATCAGCCATCTGTCCAAAATCAGGGCAACTGGCGCTGAACCCCCTTAATGTAGCAATCAGGTTGCGATGAGTGATCATGACACCTTTGGGAACACCTGTAGAGCCGCTCGTGTACATAATCACTGCAATATCATCTTCAGTTGGCGTTTGGCCCCACAACTCAATATCTGCCCTCTTTCCTTTCTCCTCGATCTCAGGAAAGAAATCGCCAAAACTCTTTCAGGGAGATTGACGCTTAGTTCTGAACCTTGGTCTCTCCATGTAGATGACGTGCGTCAAATGTGGCATCTTGCTTATGATCTTTGCAACCTTAGGCATGTGATCGCAAGAAGTCAACAGATGAGTTGCTTCAAGTTTGTTTATGCATTCTAATAGATCTTGCTCGGCCGATGTTGCAGGAAGCGCCGCGACCCGGATGTTCACTCGAAAGCAGGCCTGAGCAGCGATCAACCATTCCTGTCGCGTTTCGGCAAGGATCACCAGGCACTCTTGCGGCCGTAGCCCCAACGACATGAATCCACGGGAGACCAGATCAATTTTGGTGTCGACTTCGTTGTAGGACAGCCACTGATACTGTCCTAGAGAGAGCTTCTTGATGACTTTACCTCCATTCTGTTTATCCTCGACTTCTCCGAGAACTTCTCGTTTTCCCATGCATGGGCGATCAGCGTACTTCAGAACAGCACGTCGCATGAGCTCGTCCATGGTCCGAAGATCTCCAATTCTGTCCACTCTCGAAATGTCCGCTTTGACATAGGGAGACCCAGGATTGTCGTCATCAAGGCGAAGGCCGAAAGATTGTCTTTTCTTCATGAAGTAGTTCCAAGGTCTCTGCGCAATTATGTAAACCGGGAGAGACAGGATGTCGTAGAGAGTCATCAGAATTTTTGTTATTACGAAGGCAGGTGGCAATTCCATACTCCGACATGATTCTTTTGTATAATGGGTTGCCGTTTTTTTTATGTTTTCAAGAATATATATATGCTGATTTCTGGTGTTTCAACTCTTGTGGGGATATTTGTCTGAGAAGAAAGCTTTCTACTTTCCAATGGCTTGTTTTGCCTGCGTAGGGTGACGCTTTTTTGTGAGAACTGTCATTCGTGCCCTACAGGTTTTATGAAGTGCCACAGCAATGACGAGCAGTTCTGTGGAGTTTTCTTCACCGTTGAACACTTCAGGGGTTCATGACCTTTTGTGGACTTCTTCCTAGGAATGAGGTCAGCTTCTTTGTACTTTTCCTGAAACAGAGAAGAAAAGGAGTACGACTTTGGTTAACCGTAAAACATAAACATAAACAGATTGACGACATCATAAAGTTATTGCTACGTCGGGAACATGTACTCTTAGGTCACCGCTTCGAAGTGTAGGTATCGAAAGCAAAAAACCCCATGCTAATTTAATATAATTCCCAAATTGTGGTGGAAAAATATAGCCCGATTTATTTTTATATTTTTAATATAGTCCTATTTTTGTTCTAGAAATAGAATATGCGCCAAGTGTACCAAAGAAGTAATAACTAATAACAGTGGACAAAAGGCTCGTTTTTTTATATCTAAGATTACGTGCGGAGTAAGTTTTGCTAATTTAATACCTTCTTTAGCATTATAAATATTTATCAATACAATACTTATCAAAAAAGTTAATGTTCTCTCAAATATATAAATTCTATAAAGCCCCAAAAGTAAGCTGTGCAGTTCATTTTTCAGTTGCGTAGAAGTACCCTAAATTGTTTCGAACGAGATTGAACGAGAGTGACCGGCCAACATGTTAAGTTAACTTGATAGCGTAGATATACTGTCCTTACATTCTATTGAAACATATTTAAAACTACTTGCCTTCAGGAAGACGTTTTTTTATTTGTTTATTTTCGCACAGCAAACGTTCAATCCGTGACTCTTTCAGCACACAAAAGAACGAACGCTTTCTTTTTCTCTTTTTCAGTACTAGAATTGCAACATATTCATCAAAGCTGCTGTTGTGGTGTAAAGTAATCGCTAGGGGAGCCAACCTATCGCTCCCTTTAATGCACTGTTGGAGTAAAACGGGGAAAGGTGCCGATGTTCTGTTCGTGCCGAATGTGTCAACCGGTGCATTGACGTGCAACAAAGTTTCAGCCAGTTTTCCTACGAGTAACTTAAACGACAGTATGACGACAAATTATCTTTTAGATTATAATTTATATTTAGGATAACGCGTTTTAGGCGGGTTTTTTTTTCGAAATTTTGAAGGTGTTTTTGGGGGGTTTATATTTCTTTAATCGGCAATCTTTTTTTTATAAATTTTCGCTGCCGGCTTTATAGTCGCGGTTTATCGGGCCTCATGTTGAAGAAAATTGTACACGAGCATGGGATTCTTCAACCTCAGGGAACTTGCCCGTCACTCGAATACTTGGGAAGTGAGCCAGTATCGATAAAGGAAGAAAAGGGACAATTAGTAGGATTCCGGAAGGAAGAACGGACAGTTATGTGGCGGCTGGGTTTCGGGTCAGCATAAATGAAGTTGCAGATAAAGATTCAGTTCCATGGACGCTTTGGTTTTTCTTATTCGAGGTAAGCTCTGATTAAGGGTTTCTTCGGTGGTCCCTGATTATGATAAAACGGGCTCAGGGGTTGATTTTCGGGGTTTATCAGTGTTGACTAAAAACAGGCAATCCTATTTGTACGTTCTGCAAAGGGAAATTCGCTGAGCTCCCGTATTTCTGCGTGATTTTTAAGTGTGTGTTTTACGAACCATTCGGAACATTTTAATAAAATGTTACGGCAAAAATCTAAATACAGTAATGGAATGAAGTAGAGTAGTAAGCTGGGCGAGTTGGTAAACGTTAAACATGATGAAAAATCGCGCACAAAGAGACGAGGACAAACGAGTTCTGTGTTCCTTCCTCGTTTGTCCTAGTCTCTCTGTGCGCGATTTTTCATCATGTTCAACAGTGATGGAATGATTGCGTATATTGTACATATAACAAAACTGCCTAAAAATAAAAAGGAAATACAAAAATCAAAACGATTACATTTCCCCGATTAAAAATATTAATTTTTAGACTTTTTCCTTTCTACTCTAGTTTGGCGTCCATTCTTGTCAACACATATTTCACAAACTAGTCAAGACATTAGCCTTGTCTATCAGCCATTTTTAATGCGAAAGCATTAACTGTCCCATAAAGTGAGCCGACGTCATCAGCCGCGCCAAACGGCAGATAAATTTCCGAAGCCGCGATCTGAGGCATCCCAGCTTTGAAGCCACGCAGAAAGCCACGCAAAGCGGCAATGATATGAAGCCGCCGCGCGTCAGTTTCAATTTGCGCCTCCCCATGGCGCTGCGTGTCCGCGAGGCAGCAGCTCCACCACTCCACGCCCAAGGTCAGCGTGGCGAGGAGAGCTCGCGCTCTCGACCGTCGACGCAAGTACGCCGCAGACAAAATAAGGGAGCGGAAGAATGGCGTGCATGCTTTCGCATTCACAACTCATAAGAAGTGCTTCAGGTATACCGCGAGCCTTTTTTGTGCCGATTGACATTCTGCATGCGAAGTTATTACGTCTTCCTATTTTAAAGCCTAAAATAGTTTTATTAATATCTTTGTACCACCAAAGTCACTAACGGTTACTGCAACTTAATTTCAAGGCGAGTGTCGATGCGAATTTCTCACGTAGTTAGTTTTTCATATTGAGAAGCAAGTAAATATTATAAGCCACATGTTTATCTTTACTCATTGAAAACTAAATTGTTTTAAACTAATTCAAATTAAATTAAATTAAGTTTTATTTGTTGCCACGTCTCCTTACATGACAACAGGGGACTAGGACAAAAAGCTGCTGGGTAGCAGCTTGACGAAGGTCCCAGCCCCCGTGCAGTTTGGGGCAGCACAAAGGTAAATCAAAATTTAAAAAAAACTATTACATAAATGTAGACACATCTTATACAAATGTTTGGTGTAATGGACACTTTAGGCAAAAATAACAACACAATACCCGACAATAAACTACGAGAGCGATCAGCAAATACATAAAAAAGCACACAGGATAAAAACAACGCCAGTATTCAAAAAGTCAGAGAAAAAATAACATTTACTAAACCTTTATGTGAAAGTGCCTCTAAATTTATACCCTTTTTGTAGAGAGTGTTTAGTATGGTGGACAGATTAAAATGAAGCGTTTGATCGAGGTAATTCGTGCGGGATGGACGGATTACCCAGGGCTGATTTTGCCTAAGGTCGCGCAAGATGATGCGATGTTTTAGGTTAGCTAAGTGAATGTAATGAACGTTGTTTTGCTGAACTGCCCTGCGATACGTTGTTAAAAGTTTGAACGCATATATTTGCTGAATTGTTTTCACGTTTAGGGCCTTAAATAATGATGCAGTGGGATGGAGAGAGGGTGCAGAAGATATTGCACGTACAGCCCTTTTTTGTAAAAGGTTGCAACTTTGTCAAATTTGTTTTGGTTGTGGTGCCCCAAATAAGGTTGCAGTAATTTAAATGGGAACAAACTAAAGATTTATAGATAGTTAATGTAATATGAGTAGGAAGTACTGTTTTAAACTTTGTTATTAGGCCAACGCTCTTAGATAGCTTTGCTTGGACGTAATCTATAAAAAATTACAGGTTTAATAATCGCAACCAAAACGCAGCCCTCTAAATAGACTTGATTGACAGTGAACAGAAGTGCATTCATCTTTTCCTTTTGTGCGATGAGTATAGTGTAGGCTTGAAAGGCCGGAATAGGGTTTGGGATACACTCTGTATTTTATTAGGGAGACAGTCTTGTCGTGATAAAATGAGTGGTAAACGGTCAGTTTTAATGTACAAATAATAAACCAAAAATTTCTATCTTAATTTGTACGTCCTTATCAATTCTTACCCTAATATTTTGCACAATCTCATAAATACCGTTTATTAAAAGCAATAAGGGTTGACAGCGCTGCTCGGTACTGCAACGCTCGAGTCCTTTCCAGCAGGCCATGTCTTCCCATATTGACTTCATTTCGAAAGAATGGTGTATTTTATCATTCCTGGCATGATAGACGGCCCCATGTATAGATCAAGTAAAAATACCTTGCAAACTGCTACTTGATCGTGTTCTATGTATAGTAAATTAAGAAATATTAGAAAATCTCTTTTATGCTTTCCAAGATAGTGTTCAAGACTAACCCATTTCAACATTACGTAGGTAGGTTTCAGTAGTATCGTATCAGTTGTGCGAGATTAACGGGAAGAAGCAACGATGACTTTTTCGTGATGTCTCGCATTCTGCTAGCAGAAATCCCTTATTTGCACAAAACACGGCGTTCAAAAGAAGACATTTTCAGTTTGCTAGTAAGGTCTTAGCTGTTCCCATAACCGTTAATGGACATAACGGGACAAAAAATTATGAACAAGCAGTAACTATCTTCTTGTAAGGGGCATCGTTCCATGGAGCGACAAAAAAGCAAGCTCCGCATAGAACCCTGATACTCCGCGATATCAATAATATATGAGACATGAATTACGTGTGGATGAACGCTAAATAAAATGGACATGCTGATCTATAATGCAATTAAAGGCAAAGGTGCAAGCGAGCTGGACAATAATGATGAAAATAATCTCTGGAGAAGGGGAACAAGAGGGATAAAGGACAAACACAAATCTCCACCAGTCACCTAGCTGTGTTTGGAGATTTGTGTTTGTCCTTTGTCCCTCTTGTTCCCCTTCTCCAGGGATTATTTTCATCAATACTGATCTATATTTTATTACAGTATAACAAATGTTTTATTAATCTTCAAAAATGTTCAGTTTTTTGTGTTTTGTTTTTGCGCCCTAATGATGTATTGACCGCATGGTAATATAAGCGTGTGCCCTGCGTCATTTTATTTCGGTTTACATGTTAATTACTCATAAAAGGTTTGCATTTCAGTATAAAATATTTTTCTCTGAATTCTTTTGAGATAATGTCTGAAGTAATTTATTGTCAAATTCGATAAAAAAAGCCTTCGTCTTCGTCGTAAAATGAATAAGGCCATTCTCATTTATTCAGGCTTTACAGTCCAGTATGGTTTAAAAAAATTAGTAACCAATACTTTTTTTGTTATTTATGGGATGACATAAAAGTGCAAAGTGCACTATAAACTGGGGACAGGCCACTAATATTCGATCCCTTCCCGAAATCCCACTTTTTATAAAAATGTACGAAAGTTGACAGATGCGAACTCCTGTCAAACGGCCAGGAGTTTTTCAAACAGTTTAATGCAGTGACAAAGCTATTTGGATGCAATTTTTGTGAGGTCGAATAATTAAATAACCATAGAAAATTAATACCAGCGTCTGGCAACTCGCACTATCGGTAGCCAATTGCTAGTGATTGACCAACGATTTACGGCAGCATATGAATGATATTCACTGTCATGCGGATTCACCGTTTTATTGGGAGTTTCTTTGGCGGAGCTCCCTGCACTGATCAAAAATCATCATATTCCGGTGACCAAGTTTGAAATCGCAGGTGGACGCCATGTTCCATTGACTGATGCAGACCAAGAGAGACACCGGAAGGCTTGATATTGCGACCATGTTGGACTAGTGAGTTGAGCTAACCAAAGTTTACAAACATATCACTGTCAGAACTTTGGTTATAGCTGAGTTGCAAAACTTTCTGGCCACCCCACGTATAATATTTTTTATCTGTTGTTTAGTTTTACTTTATTCTGGTTTTCCACACAGACTACGGGGTGGAGATGCGATGCTCTACCAAATAAAGCGTTGGATGAATCCTGTGGAGTGCATAAGTGGCGCCAAAGTGGTGCGTGAGAAAATGGGCTTGGCCCAAATTTAAAAGAGCGTCACCGTCGCTATGTTTTCGACAGCCCCTGAGGCACTCTCTACAAACCAACAACAGGAGCGCGCTCGCAAACAGGCATGTCGTCGGCAGTCACACTAGGTAAATAGGGAATGGAGCGTTCGCTTGTGAGATGCGCCTTCAACTAAAAATGTGCAAAACGTCGCCGGTATCTAATAGGACCACCTTCGGCATTATCACAGGATGACGACACTTTAATAAGTCTGAATATAAAGCTGTTTAGTACCATCTTTCTGCTCGACGCCTAGCGTTTTTATCGAAGCTGACTTGCTTTCCAATGCGTTAATGTTTTTTTTGTTTTGTCTTTTAATTTGAGTTTAGATTTTTTATGTGATATACTATAAAATGACTTAACTTATACGGTCAATATCAAGGAATAATATAGGATGTTCTCCGTATATACGTATTTTATAGAGAAGGAGAACATTGTCTATGTTACACTACACAATGTAATACGTATATGCGATTTTAGACATACTTATGCGCATATTTTGTTGCCAAGGAAGTATCCTCCATTACGTTTGCTAGATCGTTGAACAGGTGTTACTGGACGGGAAGCGCCACATCCGGTCGCCCAGTTTTGTATTTGAAAAAAGTGTTTTTATTTCGGAAATTTAGGTTACACAGAATATATAGGGTCTTCTTTCTGTTGAGGTTAACAAAAACACCATGTATGTAGATATAAGGTAGCGTTATATGCCATTGTAACTAAGGGGTACAACCATACACTTTAAAACTTTTAGGATGATGTAAATGGCTTATTGCAACCTAAATGGAAATCCCAAAGCAATAAAATACCTACAAGGTATGAAAAAATATTTCGCTGCAAAAGTTGGAATTTGAAACGAAATATTAACTACTTAAAATGCATTGCGTTCCTAAGCAGAAACTTCAGTTACACATTGGCCTAGACTATAATCCTTCAATTGATCGTAGTGACAAACGAGTGTTGTTTTCTTCCAGTTGCCGGAAAACGTTTGGACATACAAAGGAGTGCAGAGGCCTACAGGACCAATCCGACGTCACTTAGAGGTTGCGTTTTGAGCTAATTAATTTCACATATGTAAGTTACCATATCTTTTTGTGTATTGCACGTTTTCTTGTTTGTTTTTTACAGCGGGAATCGTTTTTATTATGATCTTGTAGACATATATAATTTTATGTGATTACTAAAATTTTGTACGATGAATATGCGCGCAAAACGCGTGACGTCAAGCAAATTTGGGATTGAAAGCTGGATGTGACAATACGTTTCGATGCGTTTTTTTTTCTCAATGCAGTGACCTATGAACAAAATGTAAGGGCGCAAACAGGCTGGTGTACATTGCATGGTTGAAAAAACCCCGAGACTGCGGGTAAGCGACCCAACACTAAAAAGTCTCTGAGACTTTTTAGTGTTGTGTCGTTTATCCGCAGTCTCAGGGTTTTTTCAACCATGTGCAGTGACCTATATTGTTCCAAGTTTTGGAATCAAATGAAAATAGCAGCGCATCACTCTTACCTTATAAATATTTGATAAAATTTGAGTTTATAAATACCAGGCTACATGTAGTGAAACACATGGCCAGCCTAATGTAGGCTGCTTGATGTTTTCGATGACAAGATTGTAGGGAAATATATTATAATATTTATTGTTTGAGGAGAAGTTGATATTAACTTAAAATTTTTATATTTCATTAACTTATTGCGTAACCAGCGCTACAATTAACTTTCTCTTTGGGAGAGCGAAAGCGCAAAATAAAGTTTAAGAGAGTAATCGTTATTTGAGTTAGTTTCAGCGAGAGAAAGAAACTAAATAAGCCGTTGTTTGTACATATAGAGTTAACGAGAAAACAACGTCAAAACAAACCACTTTTTCCCCTTTGTAACCTTGATTTTCACATCGAGTATCTATACTTGTCGTTGTGATACTTACAAGATACATCGAGCAACGCAAGAATTGCGGGGGTATGAAGTGCCACTCTTACCGTTCTACTTGGTTCGTGATCGCGGCAGTGTGATGGTAACGATTGAAGGGCACGCAATGCCGCGATTCGGCGAACGCGAAATATCGTGGACTTGTGAGTTCATAACAACTGGATTCGCATGAACGATGTAAAACTTCCACATATGTTTCGTATATTTGGTATATTTTGTTTTACGAAACTGATGCTAACGAGCCGATAGCAGCTGCCTGCGTTCGCTGGAGCGTGGATTTCTCTCTTTCGGTGCAGCAAACGATGGGAATCTAAAGCCACCTGCAACAGAAACTTTCGTTGCAGGCAAAACTGAACACATGAGCCATAAAAGTCAGGGAAAGCGAAAACACACAGTGAAACACATTTCTATCTCGTGCCCGCGTCCTGATTGGACGCTAGAAAAAGCGAAACAAAATACGGACTTGGTTTTGGAAATCCCTGAAACTAAAATTTCAAAGTCGAGGGCAGCGATGGTTCTTCTGTTTTCGATGTTGATGTCTGCATGCAGTGTCCACGTCATAAATCGGGGCATGAAAAAAAAACAACTAAAAGAAGTGTTGTATGATTTCTGTAATCTTAGTTCACCGCTCCCCCCACCTCCCCAGTCCTTCCCCCAACTCACGCCGCACGGTTCGACGCCATTGGTCGCACACGGTATGACGTCATACCAACAGTTGTGCCTGAGCTCTGATAACTGACCCTGTCCCCTACGGCCTTGCTTCGGTGTGACCAACACTAACACCAACGTGGGAAAGCAAGGGCTGTTTAGGGTTACCGCAAAAAGCTGTTGCTTTAAAACAAAACGTAATATGCAGTATAGGTCGTAGATATCCTATTTGGTCTGTGTTAAAAAGATTACTTCAAGTCCAGTTAAAAAGATTACTTCAAGCAACAGCGCATATTCAGAAGGCGTTCCACTGCCCAGCAGACAAAAATGGCAGCGCGCAGAAGGCGATTTTTGCAAAAGTGTATAGATATAGTTACGTTACTAAATCTTATCTATAGGTCTTAGAATGAAGAAGAGAAAGAAGCATGCAGTCAAGGTACACGAAGAAGTACTGAACCGCAGCTGGTATTCCCGCTATATCCTTCTTTTTTTCTGCCTCTGTACTTCACCTTCTTCCTCTCTTGAGTTCAAGCTGGCCTCTATCTTATACTTCTTTTAGTTTCGCTTTTTCTCTCTTTCTTTTCTCTTTCACTTTCTCTCCTCTCTCTCACTCTCAGCCCAGACGCAGCCGACTCTACGAGTTAATGGGACCGATCCAGTCAGAGTGTAAAGTGCAACTCACTGTGTCTTTTCTGTTTAGGATTGGTTCAGCGATGAAAGACCGCGTACAGAAACACGACGAACACCATGACGGTGCGATTTTGACGCCGTCTGATTGGTCGCATCGGGTCGTAGCGTAGGCTGCCTTTGTCACACAAAGACCGATGACCAGTTCGCGCTTTCCACTTTTCCCTCGCTTCCTCCTCTCCCCTTCTACCCTGTCCACCGTTGTCTGTTTCCTCCTCGCCCATGGTGCGGAGGATCTTCTGCCTTGCAGAATCTCGAGTATAGTCGTCGGCCAATGTCAATGACAGTTGGAGAAAGGCAGGACGTAGCCTATTATGCTCTCGGATCCCGCTTTGAGATTCGTTCTCCCGCGTTTTCATTGGTCAATCTTGCGGTTATTGAAGGGTCATGAAACGATTTTCCTACTTCTTCCTCCCTAGCTTTAATCCTCAACTGGAATGCGAATTGGCGAAATCACGTCGTCGTGACATTCTTCGGTACCGGTGCGATGACTACTAGCTTCCACCGTGCTTTTTATGCACACCATAGAAGCTGTCATTCTCCAGTGACGATAAGTTCCATCAGGGCACTCATTGGCCACGAACGCGAATCCAAATATTCGTCGACGGATTGATTGTTGACGAGCGCATACGTCCGAGTGACGCAGTTCTCGTGTCCAATGCGTGAGCTGGGCTCGGCTGACGTCAGGTTGGCACCGCTGACGCGCTTTGGGAACCGCGGATGTATCATTGTGAAAGGCGGAGAGCTTTCGAAGAAAAGAAGGTACAAAATAGTCCGCTATGTTTTCAAATGTTTGTACCGAAAAGCTGGCTTTTGACTTTCTACCCTCTTCCTTTCGGCCAACTAAACGATATGCGATTAGTAAAGTCCCAATTTAAAATCATTTATCCCAGCACAAAATTCGTTTCATGGCCCCTTTAAACTGCCAGTGATTGAAATGACGGTTACCTGCAAGAGTGCGACAGAATACCATGTCATCTCAAACTAAATACAAAAACTGAAGCTAACGTACCAAAACAAAAAAAAACGAGCTTCAAATTTGCTAATTCGCACGGAAATGGGAACAGGGTGACTTTGTTGCACTATATATAGAAGATAAACCATTAAACGCCTAAAAGCTGAAATTATGTTTCCATTGAAAGCATATTTTCGGTACCCATGGCATGTAAATGCCCACGTTGGGGTTCGTCTATTTTGATAATGTGTGGAATTATTTTCGCGCATTTTAAACTATTCTTCCGATTTTCAGCTCCATGTTTTTTTCTACATGTGCTCCAGCCTTATGTCAAAGGTGTTGAGGTTGTATGTAAAAGCGAATTAAACCTGACGTTTATTCTCACATCTAGGTGTCTGCCGGGCCGGTTTAAACCAGCAGTTAAGTACAGCATCCCCGGAATTGCAATTTATTTTGCCGAAGAGTTCTCTGACTACGAAAAACGACCACTTTGCTAATGACGAATTCGAAGGATTCATACAAAAAGTAGGTAGCCACAAAAGGGAAAATATTTTATGGTGGCTTTAAATCATCATTTTCTCAATCGCCATAGACCAGCTTTCTTTTTCTGCGCATTTTTATTGTTTATATTAAAACAAAATTTACCTTATGGATGTGTACCTTTTAGAAAAGAATACATACCTACCTTAGGGAACACCCAATGAAGTAGCTATCGGTGCTTATTTCTAAATTTTATTTTTACAGCGGGGACAGGAAGCTGAACAGCCTAAGGTTCTGCTCGCAATAAGCACATTGAATCTCACAAGCAGTTTTATTTAGAACTTTGTCATGTTTAGGGCAAAAATAAAAAAAGCTTTTGCTCGTTGCTAACTGCGTTGGGCTGAGCACCTATTCTTCAACTGCATTTATACCTTTAACCAGACGGTAGTATTATGAGTCACCCAGCTTACATCTGATTCAACTAAGTTTGTGCACAACGGGGCGTAAATCTTTTAAAATTATTTTTGTTCTTTTCTGTTTAGTTCCGTCTTATTACAAATAAATTCGCACGCCCGACACTCGCATTTGCTGTGATATCTATTGAGTGTGCAAACATTCACTAGAGAACTTCGAACATGGATTATTCGAATCACTCTGTGAGTCTATTTCTTGAAGGCTTTAAACGTTTCGATCGACGTTAAAAATAAAGCAATTTGAAAATTTTGTAAAGATTTCGCTGCTCATTACCAATTGTAGTATGATCAGAATCGTGGACCAGTTGATAGAAGATAAGCCGATTCCTCCACATACACAACGGGGAATTTTACGCCTTTGTAACGCACTCTATTTTCGTTTTCACATGAGGACATAGAAAATAACGTGTTTTATAAATTCATAAACATTATGAATAGTCTGAACGGACATCCAAGAAATGTAAGCGTTATGAATTTCCCGTTCCAAAATTTAATGTATCTAGAACTGGCAATTTTAAGTCATCTAAAATTCTACAAACTCTTTGCGTCCTGGTGGCTGAAATTTGAAAGTGACAAACGACCAAGACAAGACCAGACACCTGATTGGACTTGTAATCGACGTTATGTTCAAGAAAGAATCCTAGAATTTTCAAGCAATAAAATCGTATGCAATAATCGTGGCGTGCTTCATCACAGCTGTGGCGATATTGTCATGCGTAAGTTAACTACGCGTACATCATGTCACCAACTCCGTTTCCATATTTTCTCGTGGGCACCAAAAACTGTGGTGCTTTCTGCAGAGTGGGTGCAGTTGGCGATAGTTACGATTAAAAAATCTCACTGTATGAGCTTTAGACGCAATGTCAGGAAGCTCAGGCAGTATCGGTTTTTCGTTTTCTTATGCTGTAGACTGTTTATTTCAACATTTATGGAAAACAAAAAAGCGTTTCCTGCGATTTAAAAAAAAGCCCCAGGCAACTGGAAACAGTGATTAAAAGTACAAAGAGGGCTTACGTGTCGTACGTTCGAAGCGTAGCATCTTTAGAGGCTCTGGTCCATGCTTAAAGTCAACGTTACAGAGCGCGAAAAAGAAAAATCTAAGCTAAAAGAGGAGAACGAGCCCGTATGTACGTGCGCGTTTACACTCTAAAAAAAAAGAAAGGTGTGGACATTACACCCCTTGTGCACATATACGACACCCCAAAACTTCAGTTCGACGTACAACTCCCTGACGTCAAACTGACGGCCCCAACTTTTACGAGAGGCTTGATGACGGTGCGATATAACATATTGAATAGCTAAAGTACGCACCAAAGACTATGGGCAAAAAACACTCAGGTTCTGCAGTAGGGCCAAAAAAACACCAATTATTTTTTTTTTTTTTTTTTTTGCAGTCAGTCACATTTTTATTTGCTATTTTTGTAAGTTGTACAGCTCGGCTATCCAGCCGCACGGGGAAGTTGGTAGCGTCGGTTCAACGTCAGTGCGCTGTACGTCCAACTGAAGTTTTGGGGTATATTATATGTGACAAAATGTGTAAGAATAAACTCTTTTTTTTTTCAGTGTGTAGTCAACTTATGGTGTGCTAGTACGCGAAATGTGACGGTCGAACATGCTAGAGCGGTCCGACGATGCATGCCTGCAACGCGCCCGAAGGTTAGAAGACTAGAAAATGCTAACAAAGATGGCAGCTTTTGCATTTTATCGCGCTCTGCGGAGGTAGAGGTCAGCCATAAATGCGAACACGACTCCTTCCATTTTTTGTATATATATTTTGTCCTGTTTCGTTATATTTAGAACTCAATTTTTTAAAGACCTAACTGGATTTTCTTGCTGTTCTTTGTTGGTGCATAATGTTGCCAGTTTACGGATGGTAGCATGAGGATATTATACTTTGTGCACAATACTGACAAAGCTAATGGAGTGAGCGTATGCCTCGAACTTTAGTTCATTTCCGTATGCACGCGCAAATAAGTACGCTATGTGAAGCCACGCGCTCCCTCCAGCAGCTTGGACAACGTGGTAAGGTAAGTATGAAACGAAATATGGTGACACATGAGGCGTGAATCATTGGACGCTCTCAGTCACTGAGTGAAGCAGGCAAACGCCAGACCTCTCCTTATAGCCCACCATAGACTACTTTTTCTACCTTGTCTTCGTCTTTTTTTGCGCTGTGTACCTTTACCTTACGTGTTTACTCCTATAAACTGCATTTAAAGTTGCCCTAACTGCAATAAATGGGGACGTCTGACCTCAAACGTCGCGGCATCGTTGTCAACTAAGAAAATTGTGTCATGTGTCATGGCGTTCCAGCAAGCGCCGCTCTAAATTTCTGCACAAGGACCGACAGCGGCCGCATTTCGAGCAAAAACATCGCCTTGGCCTACAATCAGGTGGGCTTCGGATATCACGGAGGATACGGTGTGCCTGTACTGCGCCCTATTTTGTTTAGTATTTCGAAGTCGCCTGGAACTGTGCGCGTGGCAGGGACATCTGCCGTAGCTTTGTGCGAGGTATGTCATTACCGCTACAGCCGCCACCTGCGAAAGTTCCCTGCTACAGTGACGACCGCAACCGTCGCGTCGCAAACATGCTCTCCTCATTCGAAATTGTGTGGCCACCTTTTCCTCAATAATTCAAAACTCTGTACAAAGAAATTTTCCAACGAATACCAGGAGCCTGATCACGACGTTCATTGCTACTAAAGTAATATTTCAAATAAAACATACAAAAAAGCAAATTGCAACTTGTATAGGGTGGGCTCATTTGAATTCGAACATACTATACTTCTGGAACTAAAAGAATCTTTAGATTTTGGGGGAAAAAAAATATATGCGATATAGGAAATCTCGTGATTATGGTGCCACGAAAGCGTTTCCGACCGGTTGCTTACCGCGTCCCAAAGTTCATGGCCCCACTACATCTGCCTGATGACGTCATAGAAGTGTGTTGTCGCCGGTGGCGATCCTGGCGGTGTCAGAGCAGCGGTGCTTGATGTCCCAGACGCCTGTTTTGCTGCAGGTCGCTCTTCAGCATGGCAGTCCACGGAAGATTTGGCAGCCAGGAGTCGGAACGTGCCACAACGACATCGACACTTGCGCTCCCTCGTGTTTTTTTCCACGACTTATACGCTCAGCCACCAGGATCGCGACCTCCGAAACTCCGGCTTCTGTGACGTCACTCATTACCACTTCAGGGCTATATTCGATGCATGAGCGGAATCGAATGATGAACGTACACCAGGCGGAGTCGAGTTCCATGCACCGTGCTGCGGTGAATGAGACTGCGCTTTAAAAAATTAAATTAATTAAAAATGACGCTCTTCTTTACCCTCTTCATCATTCCATCTTCATCGTCATCCTTCTTGTACTATATATTTCATCATCATTAGAAGCGGCACCGCAGGCCTTCGAGGTGTGGGCGATTTGCCTTTCTGCGGTGCCGCGGCTCTCCAGAGCTAGAATAAACATATCATATATCATATCATTAGAGTTTTAACTTGAAGTGCTACGTGATGAAATACGTTAAAATTACCCAATTTGATTTATTTGTCTCCTAAATATTTTTGTTATATTTTTTTTATCTGTTGACATACTCAGACTACTAATATTGTATACATAGAAGGAACTATTCTGCATTATTCTAAAAAAAGAAACGACTTTTTTTTGTTCCTGTTTTAAGCTATTTCTGTTACAAATATGCTAACTATAAAAAATTATATGGCGAAAAACCTCCGGGAAATGTTTGTCATAGTTTCGATTGGTGTTGGAAATGAGCCGTTAAAAAACTATCAATCAATTCACAACCAGATATGAGCAGTCTGGTTTTATATTGATCGTGTTTTTAGCGCTATGAAAAAATATACCCTGAGCCAGTCTCATTAAAAGCCCAAATGTTTTAGGTCTTTAAGAATCGACTTTTAAGAACAGGCCTTTTTCTGTATTTGCTTATATCGTTTGTGCCGTTTTTTTTTATTGTTTTTTATAAGAGTTAGAATTACAAAATTTACAAATTGGTTTATTTGTGTTTTTGATTTTTCCAGACAACCAGATTAAAAGAAAGATCCGCCGAAATTCGACAGTCTTCTGGCTTCAAAACTGGTCATTAATATACACATTTAAAGTAATAAACCAAATTACAAGTCGCGATATATTTCTTTTTTTTTTTTGCCCGGAGGTATTCGAAGTTTTTTATTTGGTCTGAGAAGGTGTGAGGTTCTACTGGCAACATGAAAAACGTGACGTTATATAATAATAAGAAGAAGAAGAAATTTTATTCACATCATAAACATATTACATATGCAGGCCCGCAAAAGCACTGGTGTGCTTGTATGCGGGACCTGGCGTCCAGCGGGCTGCTTACACTGAAATCCTCTTATTGTGTGCATTACTGGCACACAAAGAAAATAAAAATCAGACAAGAAGAAAAGAGACAAAACTCAGTGGAATGCTAAAGCAATAAAGCCAATTTACACTTCAAAATTCAAACACCACTCTTTTAGTTCATATTTTACTTGTTTCAGTGACTCCATGTTATAGTAAGTTTCTGGAAGCCTATTAAAATAAAATGGGACGTAATATGCCCGTGTTTTTTTTCTCATAATTTGTATAAATCTTCGGAATAACAAAACTTTCTATGCGCCTAAGTGTTCGTTCCTTTTCTAATACGATTTTAAAGTTGCTCTTATAATAGTGCTTTACTAAAATAACATAGCAGTGCAGTTTTTCTATGGATAACAACTTTAAGACATTCATTTTCCGATTCATTTCCAACTCTGAGTAGGTTGTTCCATAAGTAATATTACTTGCAATTTTATGTAGTATTTTGTCAAGTTTTTTTTTTTATAATTAGAACACACTCCATATAAAGAGATACCATATCGGAGAATAGACTCACCCAGTGCACCATACACCCTCCTTCTTAATGACATTGTCGCTACACTACGCATCCTGTACAAATAAACCGAGACAACACGCATTCTTTTGATGAGATATTCTACATGCTCATTCCACAGGAGATTTTGATCTAGATGTAATCCTAAATATTTAGTTGTTGTAACATAATCTAATGCTACACAACTGCAACGTGTGCAGTTCTGTGAATGGAGAAATAACGGAGTGCTAAGATGTAAATGTTTATACGGACTACGAAAACACATTAGTTTTGTCTTACTGGAATTAACAAAGATGTGATTAGCAGAAAACCAGCTCATTATTATTTCAATATCTTTCTGAAAAATGGACAATGCACTTTGTTCATCACTGTGCCCTAATATCAAGGCAGTATCGTCTGCATACTGATACAATCGGGATGTACAAGGTAGAGTTCCAATTTGGTTTACATAAATATTAAATAAAAGGGGTCCCAGTATTGACCCCTGAGGTACTCCCGAGTTAAGTGATGTTAATCTACTTTTAAACTTGCCAATTTTGACCAACTGATATCTGTCTGTAATATAGTCTTTCAAGAACGCGTTGAAGGGACCTCTAAAACCCATATTCCTTAGTTTTATTAATAGCCGCTCATGATCGATAGTTTCGAAAGCTTTTGTTAAATCTAAAAATAGGGCTAAAACAAATTGATTCCTATCAAGACTGTAGTTTACATAATCTAAAAGATCTTCCAGCAAAAGTTCAGTGCTTCTATTTTTACGGAATCCATACTGAGACTCATTTATTAAACAGAACTTCTCGCAATACGATGTCATTGTGTTAAAAACAAATTTTTCCATAATTTGCGCTATAATTGGCAATATTGAAATGGGTCTATAATTCATAATTTCTTTTTTACTGCCATTTTTATATAATGGTCTCACAACAGCTGTTTTTAATTCAATAGGAACTTTCCCTGGTGAGAGTGATTCGTTTACTATTTTTATTATAACGTCTTTTAATACCTCAAAATTTTTCTGAATGTCCCTTAATCGAATGGAGTCATTCCCCGCAGGTTTTGACGCTTTCATGTTGTTTATTATGCATCTAAGATCTACCTCTGTCATCTGAGGCAAATAAGCTGAGTGCACGCTATTCTCGTAGCTATTTGATTCTTCTTCTTGATTTTGTAGTACTTTTCTCAGATCCGCAATCCTTTGAACAAAAGAGTCGTTAAATTGGTTGCATAAAGAACTGACATTGTTACTACCAAAAGCTTTTTGAATTGTTTCATCTATATTTTGTTTCCCTTTACTTCCCGTAATTTCCTTTATCCAATCCCAAGTTTTCTTCGGATTTCCCTCGCATTGTTGAAATTTAGATGTATAATGATATTTTTTTGCCAGTCTTATTTTGGCAGTTACCTTATTACGTAGTTTTTTAAACTCTCCTTTAATTATAGGATCATGTGGTCTTGCTTTACAAATGTTCCACAACCTATCTTTTTCACGGCATAGTGTCAATATTTCGTCGTTTATCCAGGCATTTTGTGGATTTCTTTGTCTTATTTTTACAGTTTTCCAACACTTTTCGTATATCGACCTCAAATTATTCCCAAGCATCTGGTAAGTAGTAATGTGATCAAAAGCAAGGAGGGAGGCCCAGTTATATTCTCGTATCATTTTGTCAATCTTATATATTATCAAGAATGATATATCATATGTTATGTAACGTGGCGATATGGAGGCAGTACAGCTTGCTCCCGACACGTTACAAGTAGCTTGATGGTGTGAAATAAATGCAAACAAAGCTCACACCAGCAAACAAAAAAAACGAAGAATATCGTGTTTTAGACTGCCTGCTCGACTTGCCAATTATACAACATGTGACGTCACCCTGATTGACAGCGTGAAAACATTCGACTGTTGGTTTTAGGCACCACATTTATTCGTCGTTTTTTACTATATCTATTTTTAATGTAGAGACTATATTTTATTTAGTAGCATGCTAAAAAAAGTAAAGCATAGAGTATTCCAGAAATGTGTTTCGGTTGTGTAGCCAGAGTCTCCTTTATTGTGAATGATCGGTCTCAAAACACGAGATAGGTACACTTATTATTTGTTTCGTTTTTTTTATGAAAACGTCCCACCCAACAAATAGTTATTGATGAAGACGACGGGCAAAGTTTTAAACAGAATTGTTGATTCCGCTCAGACATCGGGTAGCTACTTCTCAAAAGACAGTGGTACACTCGAAGCGTGATTAAAATTGTTCTGTCTAGAACGGTGATAAAGAATATATTATTTAATAATTTCAAATCTGTTTAATACAGTTCCTGACATTTCATACCTTCCAACTAGCTTCCCACTGCAATATCAGGGTGCTATTTTTTTTAAGATTTACAGATTTGTTTTTCAGGAAGCCGTAAAAGCTACACTCATCCGGTTTGTGCAGGTGAGTTGTGCGACCAGGGGGACATAATATATACGACTAATCGTTCTGATAAGGTGGATATTTACCGCTATAAGTTTATTAACGTTTCAACAACTCAAAATGGAGTTAGGTTTTCATTATAAACTTGCTTGGCGTTATTAAAGCGACACTACTACATAGAAACTGCGGATGCTCACAGATGTCACAACACAAAAACAAAGCGTGGAAGCTTATTTGAGATGAACACCCACAAGCAAATCCAGCAGCTCGGTGTGTGTGTGGAGCTATCTCATAAGCAGCAGTGTCAACCAAACGTTCTTTTTTTACCGTTTTCCTTCCTGTGCATGGAGAACAGACATTATTTTCTAGGCTTCCATTTTTTTCCTGGAAACCCACATTTAAAACATTTTGTTATGAAAGATCAATCATCTAAAGACACCGCTCTAAAAATGTTCAGTAGACTCGGTTCATTTATTTATTTATGCGAATTGTTTACGCCCGCATGGCGGACAGCAAACGCCCTGGACCCTTTAGTATTGCCAATATCTTGTCAAAAACGGACACTTAACAAGATTGATAAAGTGCGCTTAAAAAAAAGAATGTGCACTTTCTTCGATCATGATGTACCATTTTACCCCTATTGAAAAACCGCCTATGTGGCTCACCAGGAGTTCTTAAATGTTTTCAAATACCCTTCAAGAAATTTTTGAGGTGTTTGAGAGGTCCTTCGGAAGAAGTTTTAAGGGACCTGGCCTACCCTCCGAGAATTCCTAAAAAGTGTAAAAGACCCGTCATAGTTGTTTTTTTTTTTCATAGGCCTGTGGGGTTTGTCCCAATCTTTTCGCGAAATTACGGCACCCATTCAAATCGTTTTAACGCGTCGGTGGGAAATCACGTGGCCCTTCTGGATATATGCGTCGGGAAGCCGCTTGGCCTATTTGTATCGGGCGGCCGCAACGGGTGGACTCTCCGTGTCCGCTTTCCGTCCCATGCGTGGAACCTACTATCCTCTAGAGCAGCTCGATGTGCGGATCAAGGAGGTCTTTCAGTGCCCTCTTTCTGGGCCCTTCGTCCGTTCGGCTTCAGAAGCTCATCCACTGACCAAAAAAGATACCGGAGACGCCACAGCTCCGGCACCAGGGACGGCATCATGACCGTGCTCGAGATTTTTAACGGCGGCGGAAATTACGTTCGCGATCATGGTTTTTGCTAAACGTGCTACTAGCGGTGTGTATAGGTACGTCTGGTGCACCTTCTCGGTTTTACTAATTGAACTACTGTACATCTCAGTAATTTACCCAGTAGTAGTGTGGGTAGCTCGAAAAAGATTTTTGTCGCAAAAAAGCTTGTTTGTCCCTATTTGTTCTTACCGCCTTTGTCTACGCTGCTTGCGCCCGGGTTTGAGTACAAGTTGGTTCTTATAATAATTTTTGAGTTTCGACATACATGTAAAACTCAATGCCTGTAATAAATTTCCTGTAACGTTTGATACTGCATTTTGGTCTATAGTTCAAAGTCATTTGGGTGTCTAAAGGGTTGAAGGGCCGAAGGGGTTTGAAGGAGTTTGAAGGACTGAAGAGGTTTAAAGGGCTAAGAAGGTCCCATAGGGCTGAAGATTTTTTTTAATAGGGCATAATTATGAACAAGAGTATATTTTGTAAATTGCTACGATTAAGCAGGCGATGAGTGTAAAGACTGGTTCACACATTGCGTTTGATTACGACCGAGCTCTTGTCATTTCTCACAACGAGAATAAACACTAGCCACATCTATGAGGTTGCCCTAGAACTGCATTTCAATAGAGCGAAGGTTTCGCAGTATTTGCTAGATAATATGTACGCACTCTTTGTGAAAAATGGTCGCGTATAACACCGTCAAAAAATGTTCAAGCCAAAAAGAAAAAAAAAGATGTGCGAAAACAAATATATGAAAATCCCAATTGCTCCGAGGCTACTCGATAAAAGACGTCATTGTGTTTCCTCCTGGAAACACATCACAAGGCACTTGGTTGTAGGCAGTCGCAAGTATGAAAACCATCCTTTAATCGTGATAGATGGAGGGCACCCACTAACTTGGACGTCGTGCACCTTCAGGACGCGTATCTGTACATTCTAATAGACATAGCTGTACGCCTGACTTGGCAAACATTAAAAATACCATGTCCCAAGATTCTCACACAACGCTTAGAGAAATACTTCGAGTTTCTTTACATTCTGTTATATACGGTCCTGGACCATCTATGAGTGCAGAGTCCATAGACCCCTTTCAAAAGTGCGCCACCTAGTAACTGCTGCGTCAATTATCAGAGTCCGCCATTGTTTGGATACATATTTGATCACGTTTTGAACACGGGAGCTACGTCAGCGTTCGGCTTGAACTCGGCACATCACGTATCGAAAACGAGCGCTGCGTCAGTGGTCGGGTTGGACTCGGGTCCAATCACACGCTTCGAGCACAGGATGGATGGATGGATGGATGGATGGTAATGGCTATATCTTCTTGTAACGGGTGGCAGCTTGCGCCGCCTAGCCTAGGAATGAAGACCTGCACAATGTTGCTTGATGGGGACTTGAAATGGGTCTACTGGAATCTGTAATGGAGAGTTCTGGCCTTAATTAAAGGTTGAGATCTATTTGTTTTGCGGCTGATATGTCTGGATATTGTATACACAGATAGATCCTGAAAAGTAAACCCCGAGGCGGTTTTATGGGAACAGGGGAGGGACGTTCTGTTCGGCGCTCCGCCGTCTAGCCCACATTTCTCCCGCTTTTCGAGGAGTCTACGACCCAACAATCATCACACGAGCATCAGAAACACCTGGCGATCCTCCACCTGATGGTCCTCCGAAAAATGAAACCCAATGCATCGTTTTCGCTTTTTTCGTCTTTCACCTTTCAGATTTTTTTATTTCTTTTTTTTTTTCTTTCTGAGGTCGGGTTTTGGTTACGCCGAAGCCCGCCGCAAGGCAAAGGCAAGGCGAAGATAGCCACTTACAACGCTTTTTTGTAACCGCGACCTGCCGTCTGTGGACGCTCAATTGTCCACAAAACAAAAAAAAAGAGAAAATAAACCTCTGCGTCCGAGAGCGAGAGCTCTAACCGGGATTGAAGAAGACGCCGCGCAAGTGCTCTCGCTGGCTCGAAGCTTTACAACAGCCCGAAACGGACCATGCAGACGAAACCTCTTAGTCGCCGCCGAGCGACATTTCGTCGGAAGTCGACGATAACTCGGACAACCATATGACGTGCGCAGAGTTCCGCATGAGAGGAGGCCTATTTTCACGAAGAGCGTCCGCCCCCTCCCCCTCCCCTCCCCCCCCCCCCTCCCCCGAGCAATCCGGCCACCTCTCCAAAATGACCTCCGCACATTACGCTTAGAAGTGCAATGCTAATGATAATGATGACTCGGATGTTATTAAATTTAAGACGCTATACTTACAGCTCTGTTGTTACATTGTCCTTAACAATGGGGTTGTATGAAAAGGTGCATAATCCATTCACACAAAGTGTGGAGCTTGAACACATCTGAAGTGTTAGAGGTATGGTTTGCAAAATATGATTGTTCTATCAACATACGAATTTTTATGCCACCCTCATCAAGATAAATATCTGCGTCTTGACGGACATTTGTAGAAAGGTCAGCAGCCTCCGGGTCTCCGCCCTTTTTCCAGAACAATTAGGATACCAATTATCTAACCCGCTGTAAAGAGTGCGTTTATTCAATACGCATGTTCTGCGGTGCTAAATACATCGAACAGACGGGCCGATGCCTAAGTGATCGGTTGAGAGAACACGCAAACGAGGTAAAGATCCACCATAAACAGGGACCAGACTTTTCACTAGAGGAAAGGGGGAGGGGGGCGCAGTGGGGAGGCGCACGGTATTCTAGGGGAGGCATAGGCTTTCGATTCGTTGACTGTCACAATTAAGACTAAAGCGAACAAATATTCAGAGACGATGACTTGATAGACCCGTAGTCGCTCCCGACAATATCGACTGCAGGGCACGAAGTCGCTAGGGAATTTTCGATAGATATCGTCAGCTCAGTTTATTTTATTATTTTACAATGTAACTGCAATTCTGGTTAATGTAGCATTATTAATGCTAATATTAATGTATAAATTTAAGGACGCATTGCCAAGTTACAAGGTCGATTTCGCCTAGCAATATTATTTTAAATAAATCATTTTGAAGTGCAACATGGTAATGAGAAGCCAAGCTCCAGATACAGGAGCAGCCGAATGAATATACGAGTATGCTTAATTTAATATTTGTCACCTTGTCGGTTTGAATCGCAAACATTACTCTGCATATTACTCCGTCATATTACTGAAGTAGCAATTACTATCGTTTTGTTTGTGATATTACTGGAACAGTACTGGCTCGCGAAGGTCTCACCTTACTCCTTCTTGTCTCCAATGTCGAAGTTGAGGGGGACGATGACAGTGAGAGTATTTAGGACAGAAAGCACAGAAAGAAGGGTTGCTTGAGCAAAACAAAAACAAAAAGAACACGATGCTTGCTTGATGCTGGTATGGCTATCTTATCTTCTAACGAAAAACGAAAAGAAAATATCTATTCTCTTGCTTTCCTTATCACTCCCTCGTAAAGTTGAGACAACACCCAAGCAGCCCTATTGAAAATCCGTCTATGGGGCCCACCAGGATTTCTGAAATGTTCTGACGTACCCATCAAAGATTGTTTGATGTGTTTGAGATGTCCGTCAAAGTTTTCTAAGGAGCCTGACGTACCCTTTAGGAAATCCGTAAAAGGTGTAAGAGAGCCGTCATAGCTTTTTGAGAGGCCTGTGGGGTCTGTCCCAATCCTGTCCGTGAAACCACACCACCCATCAAAATCGTTTTAACGGGTTTGTGGTAGAGATCGCGTGACCCTTCAGGATATATGCGTCGAGGAAGCCGCTTAGCCATTTTTGAATCGGGCGATGTAGTTGGAAAAGGAAACAGAGGCAATCGTGGGTGTGGGCTCCTGGACCCGTCTGTCACTGCCCGGGTGTTCGGTCGCCAAGGAGGCCACTGGGGGCGACCGCCCCATGTGGAGAATTGACGAGGCGCGGGCCGAGCGGCGTTTGGAGGCGAACGCAATCCTGTCCGCTCGACGCGAGATCCGTCCGCGTGAAGATCCCCAGCTCCCGCGCCAACCTTAGCAGGGCGAAGGAGTGCTGCTGTGGCGGCCTCCGCCATCATCCGAAGAAGGTGACCTGCCAGCCGGCGATAAGCGGCCCGCAGGCTCCGAGCGGCGAAGCAGCGAGCAACATTCGTGCAGGCAAGCCGAGAGCAGCGCGCTGCCCAGGAACAGGGACGCAGGGGAGATGGCGAGGGGGAAGCGGCAGAGACCCGTTCCGGGAACCGGTTCCTCCGCGTGGGACGGTCCCCAAAAAGGAGAAAATAAACAGAACCATTTTGCTTTTCACCAGAGTCGGACGTACTCTCTTTTTCGTCGTCAAAAACATGAACAGCAACCCACACTGCGCTTCTCTCCGCTCGGCGATAGGGGAGATGGTGCGGGGCCGCCAGGCCCTTCTCCCGCGGTCGGCGGGAGAGAGTGGACATCCCAGTCGAAAATTCCCCATTAGGTTCCAATTGAAAATTTTCTAATTGGACCCATTGGTCCTGTAATGGGTACCAATTGGGTTTTTGGACGCCGGCCAGTTGGTTCCAACTGGAGTGCCAATTGGTTCCAGTTGGAGTGCCAATTGGTTCCAGCTGGCTCACCAATTGGAACCAGCTGGCCGGCGTCCAAAAACTCAATTGGTTACCCAATACATAGCCAATTGGCTCCAACTGGTGTGCCCATTGGCTCAAACTAGAGTGCCAATTAGTTCCAGCTGGTGTGACAATTGGTTCCAACTGGACAGGGTCAGTTGGTTCCCATTATGGAGGCAATGAGTTCCCATTAGAACCTCATTAGGAACCACCACGGGCTGGTCGGTTCTAATTAGGTAATTATCGAAGCGCCTGGTGGTTTTAGTGGCTTTGCAATTAGTTCCCACTACCTTGCCAAAATCAAATCATTATGGTCCTCTTACCAAGAAATTACTCTACTGCACGATACTAGAATCCCATTGTAGCTGTTTGGAACTACTAATTCAACTTCGCTGGTTTACTTTATTTGGAATATAAAATGAAGAGCCTCAGAGAAACCATTGCACAGGACCAAAAGGCAAGGTTAGTGACTGTTTATTTATGTAGACTGCAGCCCTTTCTCGGAGTGAACTTCTTTTCCTGGAATAAATAAGATTACAACAAATCATCAAGCACAGAACAAACTACCGTAAAATACCAGGGGAGCGCCTACCCCACTTCCAATGAAAACTGGGTTAAGCTAGACATGGGCGCTTGTCCGGTCAAATGGGGCACTTAACATATAATTTGCAGAATTCCCAGGTTTGGGAATTGTTAATAGTGAGCACTTCAACGAAGTGGGCGATTCCACGGTATTTTACGAAATGTTGGAACATAATTTACAAAGAAATTTGGAGGAAATATTTGGTTTATTCATACCTTTTTTTCCGCCTTCAGTCGGCTTCCATGGCAGTTGCTTTCTTCAAGGCCTTAGCTGCAGCGGCCGCAGCAGCAGCTTCTGCCCCAAAGTAATCAAGGCCGTAGTAAGCAATTATAAATGCATGCAGACTTAGAATTTAGCTGGAGCATGTTAGATAAACAGAAACTACTATCTTATTTAATACAAACCCCTTTGCCTGCATCCTGAGGTCCCTGATCATCTCATTGATGATACCTGTCACGTCTTTCGCACCAGGCTTCAGCTACGAGGATCTCCGGGCATGCCC